>APFE030613284.1:87158-115785 GCA_000404065.3 Pinus taeda | reverse complement strand
GATGCAACAAAGTATAGATAGCTTGTAGGAAGTCTCAACTACCTAACTACTACTAGACCAGACATTTCGTTTGCTGTTGGAATCCTCTCCAGGTTTATGCAAAAGCCTTGTGAGGGACATTGGTCTACTGCAAAAAGAGTTATACGGTACTTGAAGGGAACTCAAGACTTAGGAATCAAGTATACACAGGTGGACGACTTCAGCTTAATTGGATACTCTGATTCAGACTTCGATGGAGATAAAGAAACTGGGGTATCTACTTCAAGATATGGTATGAGTCTTGGATCAGAAGCTGTCTCCTAGAGATCATGCAAAAAATCAATTCCAACAGATTCCACAACAGAAGCAGAATACGTGGCAGCAGTTGAAGCAACAAAAGAAATTGTGTGGCTCAGGAAAATTCTTGAAAATTTGTAGGTAAAACAAGTACAATCAACTCCACTCATGATTGACAATACCTCTGCAATAAAGTTGGCCAAGAACCGAAAGGTCCATGATCGAACGAAGCACATCAATACTAAATATCATCTGATTCAACATCATGTTGAGGCCAAAACAATCCATCTCCGTCATTGTTCCAGAAATGAGCAAATTGCAGACATCTTCACCAAAGCGCTTGGAAGAGAAAAGCTTGAATGATTCATAATGATGCTTGGACTCACCAACATCCCTTCAGATTAAGGGGGGGAATGTTGACACCTAATCCTTGTGATTGGGTAAATATATGTAAATAAATAAATGAGAAATATGAGCAGTCATTGGGAGACAAAATGAACAGTCTCTCCCTCATGTATATAATAGACCTACCTGACGGAATAAAAAAGCGAATCAGTTTTTGCTTAATGGAGTTACTGCCTCGCCTGACAGTGACTAACTAAATATCATAACCTTAAGAAACACACATAAACGAAGGCATTTTATTAAAAATAATGATTTACCTATAGAATTTTAAATATTATGCAATTTGAACACAAGTCTTCATCATTGTATCAAAAAGGTTGTGGAAATGCTAGGCAAAGGCTCAAAAGTGGTAAAACATGGGAGTAAGGGAGGGTATTATATAGGCAAAAATAAAGCATGTTATGGTCCTGAAATTTCTCAAATGTTTTCAAGATAAGTTATCCTCATATATTTTCCATGATATTGAATACATGTTTACATTTTTGGTCTGAAAGGGTGTTATTAAAAGCATGGTGGATGATCTTTGATTAACTAGTAAGTTGTTATCATTGTTTTCAAGAGTGTTGGAATGTGTGAGGTGGTATTATTTATGCTTCAATAGAAACCATCATGGGGATCCATTCCTAATTGTAATGACATAATACTTGATTTTGTTGGAAGCTCATACTAAGCATTGATCATGGTTGTGTGTGATAATATTGATGGTTTCTTCCTCTTTGGTCCCATTAATCTTTTTATTCCATATGATTTACTTATAATTTTTCTAGTTATGTATGTCCTGGTCATATCTTCAAAAGTTGGAATGTGTATTTATTATCATCAAGAACTCAGAGAGGTTAACTTTACTGTAAGCTCAAGAGGGATAACACCTCTGCGTGTCTCTTAAAACCTCAATGACAAGAGTTGAACTTTGGCACAAGTCCAAACAATCATAGAACCATCATGTTTGATCCATGGTCGAGTTCTTCATAAATGGGTCTATATGGCTTATACAACCCAAGCTTTGGGTATAACCGCTGTGGCATTGACCAAATATCCTAAACTATGCATGCATGAGGGTTTTCCTTACCCTACTCGTAGCAAAAAACATCTCGTTATAGTGTGAAATAACACGTGGGAGGAGTCCATTTATGGAGCCTTATCTATAACTAGCTCCCTTTCTTTAGCCCTCGTGACTAAGCACAAGACTGTTTCCTTATCACCAAGGTTGGGGTTGGGGTTGGGGCCAACCTTACGCCTTTAACGAATGATTAAAGGCCGGACTTAAAATTATGACAAAGATTCAAGAGGTCGAGGATGATCCCAACACAATTGAAGTTATAACTGTTACTGGATTTTGGGCCGACCTGCGACTCAGTATCCTGTGGACCCTCGCCATCGTAATGATATATATGGTCCAGAGTATATTTCTGTATATAAACTATATAGCACACATCGATAGAAATCTGCCTTTGAAATATTTGTGACAGAGTATATATATATGTCAAATAATATGCACGCAATGCTTACAATGAGTATGTTTATATATATTTGTGACAGAGTATGTGTATATGTGTGTGTGTGTCAAATAATATGCATGCAAGGGTTACAAAGAGTTGTGTTGTATACACAATATAGTTATATGTTATTTAATATGTAGTGGAATGTAAAGTTCAAATCATTGTAGAATTATCCTTGTAGATGAATGGAAGAGGATGCAACAAGCCTCACCCCTATGACGTCGGCAAAGGAGTGGGGAGGCCCTACTACCATAAAGGTCATTAGATGGGCATCAAGTTTAGATGGTGGAGAACATGGTGGGGTTTCCTCCTTTGTGACATTAGTGGAGGGGAGTTGAGACCCACCCACCCACCGTTTATCTAAACATTTGTTCATAGTCGTTGGATGAATGGTGGTGAGAGGATTTGTTGAACACCTATATGTAACATATAGAAATATTTACACTATAGGCTCAGGTGATGGAATCAAATGTGTGGCTAGTGTTAATAGGTATGAGCAAGCGAAGGTGGATGATTATATATATATATATATATACAATCAAATGTGTGGGTATTGGTGTATAGAGAGATTGTGTTTCATATAACATAGGTGGGCCATTGCAATGATATAATGACAGACACACTCATAAACACACACACACACACACACACACACACACATGTATGTATGTACCCACGAAGATCCATCTTAACTCTAGATCTACCTAGCATTGAGAGGAATCAATCTCTTTTCAGTTTAAAAGAGGTTTGTGTCTTAGAAAATTGGATCCCTCTCAGTGCTCGGTAGATCTGGAGCTAAAATGGATCTAGGCTGGTTTAATTATTAATTATTAATAATAATTATAATTATAATTATAATTATAAATATAATTATTAATTTTATTAATTTTGATAAGGTTAATTTTATTTTATTTTAGCCAAATTAAAATGTTTGCATTATATTAAGTTATATTAAGTTACACATCTCTACCATATTTTATTTTTATTTTTGTCTAGTCAAAATGTTTACACTAACTTTACCTTTATATTATATTTAAAATGTAGAGCCCACCAACTTTAAATTAAGTATTTTACTTTAATTATTTCACTATTTCTCACAAATAAAAAATGAAACCAATTTTATGTATACATAGTAATTATATCGATTTTACCTCTTGGGACAATAATTAATCATATGGGGTAGGCCATGTAGGCAAGTTTCCTTAGGTTCCAAGAAAAATAGTAGATTACTATGTCAAGTGGGTGCCAAGTGGTAGAAAAGAGAAAACAACTACTAAAATAAACTAAATTTTAAGAACTTGCAATGATATCTATTTCAAAATTTAAGAACTTGGAAAAATATTAATTTTTTTTCTTTTCATTTCTTTAATTCTACCCTAGAACACTTTACCAAGGGTGAGGTGAGCAAGTTCCTAAAATCTAAAACACATAGACAATCCAATAATAAAGTCCACAAAATAGAACAATAAAAAAACTGCACGAAAGAGAACAAGAGATGAAACAAAAGGACAAAATACATACATATATAGCAAGTTAGTTTGTTATTAACTTAAAATAATTATAACCACAATAAATCAACTAAATATGGAAACATAAAGATAATCTGATTAGGGTTTTAAATTGATTAATAACAATTTTCTTGTTAGGAATAGATTTGTACAAGCTACTCATTGATGTAGTATGTTTTAAATTAAATTACATTGATTTTTTATTATACTAATTTTGTACAAGCTAAGATTTGCAAGAAAAAACAAATGAATAAATAAAATGAATGAAAAATATAGAAAAGAAAGTCCACTGAATCTTGCAAATATAACTTAAATGAATAAATAAACACTGATAATAAATATGAATGAATATATACTAACAACAACAGAAGCAACAACAGAAGCAGGTTACCAAAATCTAAAACAAAAGCTGAGAAGAAAGTCTATATAGCAAAATACAAAAAGAACAACAAAATTAGATCCCATCGGTATCCGTTCATAGAATGATGAACCCCATCCATCAATCTTCTTGTTCATGCCAATCCTTTGGTACCCTCGAGGAAATTATGTGAAAATCCAATCCAAGAGAGACAGTGAGAGAGGGGGTTTAATGCTCATCTTCGTCGTCTTCTTCCCCTGGAGGTGGAAAATTCAAATCAAATGATTTGGGAGTCACTTTTTCCTGTATAACAAGATCATCTGGGGAGAGTTGACTGTCCAATACTACTGACGAGGAATATAAATCACAAGTAGTAATCTGTGAGCTGGTTGTAGGAAGTTTATTCTTGGTTGCACCTTCTTCCCCTGGAGCTGGAAAATTCAAATCAAATGATTTCGGAGTCACTTTTTCCTGTATAACAAGATCATCTGGGGAGAGTTGACTGTCCAATACTACTGACAAGGAATATAAATCACAAGTAGTAATCTGTGAGCTGGTTGTAGGAAGTTTATTCTTGGTTGCACCTGCTCCCATCCACTCATTGCCATTGGGTTTATTTATCATGTGAGTCGCCACAATTTTACCACACAAGGGCATCGCCATCGGCTGCGGCTGTTGCTGCTGCTGCAGAAGGATAGCGAAGTCTACAAGATTGGTGGGAATGATATTGGAAATACCAATACGTCCAGTACTCCATGGAGTACTCATGCTGTGTTTGTTCACTCTTTGCCTTTCCAATCCGTCATTCATATAAAAGTGCGTCCAGGGCGTTATTTGTTCAGAGATATTAGCAGAACACCCATTCTTGTTATTGGCGTGATTAGCAGGCGGAGAGGGAGGCAGAGAGGTAGTGGCTGCGGGGCTGCATCCTTGTATGTCAACGTTGTTTAGAGGGAGGTAGGAGAGCTGGGAAGTTGGTCTTCGCTTTGACACCTTTTATATTTCTAGCGGCATTGTCATATGCTCTAGCTGCTTCCTCCGCAGTGTCGAAGGTACCCAGCCACCTGCGTCTTTTAATGGAGGGATCTCTGATTTCAGCCCCATATTTACCCCAGGGTCTCTTTCTCACGCCTCTGTAATTCACCTCTTTGGCGTCCTTCACATCCTGGTCCACTACCCGGTTGCTACGATTTCTGTCGGTGGGAGCCATTAAGGGATTTCCCGTTACAAATGGAGTAAGATGATACCGAGAGGTTGAACGGGCACTCCTGTGGCGAAACTGTCTGATAAGACGGCGACACCTCTCTAATTCGTATATCTCTTGCAACAGCCAGAAGACGAATGTTGGCTGTTGTTTTCCACGACGTCAATAAATAGATAAAGGATGAAATGCCATGAAGCAATGGGCAAGGTTGGAGGTCAAAGTTAAATATCGTTTAATTAATGAATCGCTGAACTCAGTAGCGACAATCAATCTCGGGAAAAATGGAGTTTCATGGGTAGTTTGACCAGTAAAGTTTCCGTTATCCATGAAATATAGTATTAAATGAATGATACGTGTAAAAAGGTTTATTTTCCAGATTCCAAATAGAAGATAAGCGCAAAGCTTTTGTGTTCCAAATTTCAAAGTTGTTTGCTTATGGAGTGCTATGGATTTTTAATTTTTGGTTGAACCGATACAATGGACAATTTAATGGACGGAAAGGTTTTAGGTTTGCATAGAAGGTTGTAATTCTTGTTAATGAATGTGGATTTTACTTAAAACAACTAACACAATTATTTGAATCGGCATGGGCTTTTTAGCCGCACTTGTAGGGAAGTTGGTGGGCTTATCTCTATTGAACATGGTACATGTGTCACAACCTGTTATATGGTCTTTTTCTTTCACTTTTAAGAAGTATGGCGTGTTTAACTTGAGTTTTAAGTTTTAAGTCCTATGCGACTCGTAAATTGTTATTTTATAATAAATTATTATTATTTAGTTGTTAATTATAATGCCGATAGTTATCTAAGGTTAATTATATAATTTAAAAAGAATTTTAAATCATATTCTGAGATTAAAAAAGTATACCAATGTCAACTATACTAAAATAACTAATTTTTTTTGTAATTAAAAAGAGTTTTAAGTCATATTCGGAGATTAAAAGAGTATACCAATGTAAACTATCTACACTAAAAAAAACTAATTTGTTTTGCAATTATCATTAATGTTATTGTTAGTGGTTACCATTAAATTATTTTTCATAAAATATATATTTTTAATAACATTTAATTTGTATAGGTTTTTGGGTGTACTTAAATTGACCATTGTTGTGATATGAAGTGATGTTGAAACTAAAAGATTTAAGATTCAAATTTTATACTAAAGAAGACAAAGTGTAAGCCCTAGAGATATAATGACAAGGTGTAAGCCCCGGAGGTATAGTGACAGTGATAAGAATAGATCTCATGTCATATAAGAACTACACTGATTCAATTGTCCATTCCTCTAATTAAAAAAAAAATAAATAAATCTTATATATAAATATAATTCCAATTACATTTTAACCTTTTACTTAAAAAATAAATATATATTAATCACATTTTTAACCTTTTACTTAAAAACATAACTTTTATTTAACGAAATAATGGATGAATTTTATAAATATTATAAAATTTATTAAGTTATTATTAATATTAAAAAAATAAAAATTTTAATAATTAAATTTAGGTCAAATTATATTTACGATAATAACTATATTAATAAAATGGTTGATATAAATTGATAGACATCATTTTCCACTTATAATGATGCTAATTGGCATATGAAAAGTAGAAAATGACATGGATTGATGTACTCAATAAAGTGGTTGTGATAGTTGACAACCCATGTGAGTAGGGCGGATTAGTAGACCATGGATGACTATGGTCAACATCATCTCATTATGGTTAAAAAATGGTTGACGAGGGTTGAAAATGGTTAATTGTGGCTGCTGAGGGTTTTTTATGGTTGATGATGGTTGACTATGATTGAAGAGGTTGAAAATGGTTGTCAACAGTTGTCAATGGTTAACTATGGCTATTGAGGGTTGTTGATGTTTGATGATGGTTGAAGAGGGTTGACAGAATTGACAAAGTTGACCGTGGCAGAGGAGGGTTCACCATTGTCAATCATTAATGTAACAATGTATTCATGTTACACTAATGTTGGTCATTGTTACAATAATGCTACATTAATGTTTGTCAACTATGGTTGACCATGGTTGATATTGCACCAACATAGATCCACCTTAGCCCTTGATCTATCAAGCACCAAGAAGGATCAAATCTCTTGAGGTGCAAATATTATCTAGAAATGCAAAATTTGAAGAAATGTTTGCATCTCGAGAGATTTGATCCCTCTCATTATTTGGGAGATCCAAAGTTAAGATGGACCTATGGTGATTCTATGTGTATGGATGTGTCACATGTCTACTACAAGGAGAACATGGAAGGAATTTAACATCTTCATTTTGAACAATGCATTAATAAATTGTTTTAATTATACTATACTTTTTTCATTTCCAATTGTTTTATATAATATATGCATAGATAACATTGAAATATTTTACTTAATGTGTATATTGAAATATCTTGTTTATAAAGAAGTAGGAAGTAATTGAATTTTTTGTTGAGAAAATAATTCTTATTGATGTCAAGGGTTATTGGTGGGTTATCTCGAGCATCTTTGGAGCTATCTATTGTTAAGAACTCAACCTTTTTGTAGCTCTAACCCTAGCCCTATTGTGGAGCACAAATAAACCCCCTTGTGAATAAACTCAAGCCTATGGCAAGGCATAGAAATCGTCCCCAGTGTGATTGAATTTGGGCTGGTGGCAAGGTGTATAACTTGCCCCACACTATGATTGAATTTAGGCCTATGGAAAGGTGCAAAAGTCAACTCCACTATAACATATTTCAGTCCTGTGGTAAGGAGTAGACTCGACCCCCCTTTTGGAAAAAAATAAAACCTATTCTTGGAGAACTTAGACTTGTATTGGCATAAATTTCGGCCTTATTTGATCTTTGTTTTCAACCTCTTATTGACTCATATTTCGGCCTCATTGGTGATTATTTTGGAGATTTATTTGATTATATTTGAGGGCCTTGAGACTATATTTGAAGTAGATCTTAAGAGATTTTTTGGAGTATCTTTTGAAGTGGTTTTAGACTAGACCTTGGAGAGCCTTTTGAGTAGCCTTTGAAGCGATTTTGTAGTAGAACTTGAAGAGTCCTTGGAGAAACCTTTGAATTGATTTTGTAGAAGACCATGAAGAGTCTTTGGAAAAGTCTTTGAAGATATTTTGGAACACACCTTGAAGCAATACTTTAGATCTATCTTGGTAAAGTTGTTTAATCAGTGGTTGAGTTATATTTGAAGTGTTTTGCAAATATTAGAGCCTAAGAGGGTTGGTGTTGTCATTCAAGGTTGGCGCCTTGTAGAATTGAAGTATTTATAAAACATGGAGCCAAAATTTGAGGAATGGTGTCCTCATCATTTGAACAATATTTATATGTTATTCTTATTTAATTTCTTGTGTTTTGGAATAACTTATGCTTCTAATTAAGAAAACTATGATCTGGCTAATAAACAATTGAAAGAAATACTTATTCAACCCCCCCCCGCCACCCCATTAGTATTTCCTACAATTGGAATCAGATCCAACTTCTTCAAGATCAATCTAACAAAAAGAAGAAGGAATTTTTGAACTAAAACGACTAGCAAGGAAGCACTTAATGGTCCCCACTTTGATAGAACAAGTTTTACATTTTGGAAAATTATGATAGAGTACTATTTGATGTCCCTTAGAGTTGAAGTATGGAAATTAGTTACAAATGGATACAAAATTCCATCTCCTCTACCAAAAAACCAAGATAGAAAAAGGCGTATGTAAAAAATTCCAAGGCATTGAATTCTATAACAAGTGGTATGTCAGACTCAGAATTCACCAAGGTTAAGAATTGTGAATCATCAAAAGAAACGTGGGGCAAGCTTGTCAGTATCTATGGAGGAGATGACAAGGTCAAAAAGGAAAAGCTTCAAAATTTTAGAAGGTATTTTGAAAGTCTTGAGATGAATGATGAAGAATATATTGTTTCTTACTTCCTCCAAGTAGATGAAGTAGTTAGTTCTCTTAGAGGGTTAGGTGAAGATGTTAAAGAAAATATGATTGTCCAAAAAGTTTTAGGATCTCTTCTAGATCATTTTGATGCTAAATTTTGTGCCATAGAAGAACTAAAATATTTGGATAACTTATCAATTCATGAGCTTCATGGAATCCACATAGCATATGAGATGAGGTTAGGAAATCCAACTCAGAAGGAAGTTGAATTCAAGGCATTAAAGAAATTGAGAAAGGGGAAGAATTGTGATTGTACCAACGATGATTATGATACTGGAATGATATAATATCTCAGAAGGTTAAAGAAAGAATCCAAACTAAAAGGTAAGTTACCTCTCATTTGTTTTAGATGTGGTAAAATAGGAAATTATCCAACAAAGTGTCATTTAAAGGATGATAATGATGATGAAAACGAACCCAAGAAAAGAGAATTCAAGAAGAGAGTCTTAGAAAAAAACAATTTCTTCTCCAAGAAAGACAATGATGACTCTCATGAAGAAGAATATGATGGAAGCAAAGAAATAATTTCCATGGCCTTCACAAATGAAAAAAATAATCCAAAAGAATAATAAGGAAGTACGGATGAACTATTGATCAGTACCTTAGAGGAAAATGATAGACTCAGGGAAAATAATGGAAAATTATCTCAGGAAATCATCTCTCTCAAAACCAAGAAAGAAGAAGCTAAGAGAACAGAAGAAGTCTTGAACAATAAACTAAAGGAAAAGGAAGAAATTTGTGGAAAATTGGAAGTTGAATTAGTGTATTTAAAAAGGGAGTTGAAAAAATCCAACAAGAATTTGATGAGTTCTCAAATATTGGATGTTATTCTCACCTCCTAAATACCACCACATGACAAATATGGAATTGGCTTCGTAGGCAAATCTTCACATTCAAAGGAAGATACCAGTGTTCATCATGAATAAAAACCTAGAAGTTTTGTTGATGTCTTTAAAGGATGTCATCACAATAATCCTACAGGAAACAAAGTTCATCCAAGGAATTAGAAGTAGTCTATCCTTGAAGGAATGTCTCATCACGAGAAGTATATTTATAATATATAGCAAACTATTTTTCTTGGTCATTGTTTATTTTGCAACAAAATTGGTTATCAAGAAAAACACTACAAGGCGTTAAGGGATAAGTACCAAAATAAGTCTTCACATAACCAAATCATAACTTATAATTCCATTTCTCCTCTTTCAATGTACAATTTATAATGCATGCAACAATCTATGCCATGAAGCACAAAATTGTCCATTGAATCCAAGAGAGAGTCCGAAAAAAGAAGGTTGAAGAATCTACCCTTGACAAATGTGGCCTAGTTATGTATGCTCATAACAATGAAATTTAGTGGCTTTTAGATAGTGGATGTTCTAGGCACATGACAGGTGACCAGAAAAAGTTCATCTCACTAATCAAGAAAATGATGGAAATGTTGTTGAAGATACAACAAGAAAATCTAGTTCTGACTTTGTCATGGTCAAACTAGATTAAAATTCGAATTTCTATTTCAGCATAATACTTGAAGGTAGTTAACTAAGGTGACATGACACTTGTCACTTAGTTAACTCAATAAATTCAAGTTGGGGAAGCTTGAGTTGAATTATACATGAATGATTGCTAATTGTAGCAATACATTTCAGTTAATTTGAGTTATTCTTAGTTTAAGTAGTTCTAACTATCAGAAGAAATAATGGAGGTCAATTTATGGAAATGGAACTTCAACCACACTTAGTGATCAACCAATTAACTCATCAAATCAACCCCAAATAGTTGTTTCATATAGAGAAGTTGAGTTACCTAGTTGAGATGGAGATTCCAAGGCAATGTATTATATGTTGTAGAATATTCTCATGTGTACAGGTGGTGCATGTAGCCAGAGATTGACCTAAGGCTATTGCAATATTCCTTGGTGTGAAATTCCTAAAAAATAGGGGCAATTTCCCAAGGGAACAACACAAGGAAATAGGAGCTTGGGAAGGCTTGAATTTGGCTAAGTGTTGGGGCAGGTTCAATTAGTCACGCAGAGGGATAGACTATACACTTGCATGGTGTTATTAGGCTTGAGAAAACATTATATTTCTTCTCTATTCTATGATTAATGCAATATAGATAGTAAGGGGTTTTTAGCAGTTTCTCTCCCATAGATAATATTTGTGCATTGGTGATGTTTCCTTTTGAATGTCTATGATTCTTGTTTTAGATGGTAAATTAACCTCCACAGACTAGTAGATTAGATTGAAGTCTTCTGATTTAGCAAATTTCATGAGAAATATTGAATCTACACATTAATTTCTACATGGTATTGGATCTAGAATAATTGTACAATATAGATTTCAAAGTTGTCATTGCAGGAGGTTCGAATTTGAAGATCATTGTTGCAAGCTTTCTTTAGGACTGAGAAGATGGATTTCAATGGACTAAGGCTAGATTATCTTCTTGATGGAAGCTTGAATGATGTTGCATGGAAGGACCACATGGAGGCAATAATAGAGGATAATGGGTTTAAGGAATTCATTAATAATGATATTATGAAACTAACAACATCTAATGCAAGGGATCCAACAAAATGGAAGAAGTGTGTTGCTAAGGAGAGGAGTATCATATTGGAGGGAGTGCGAGACCATATTGTCTCTAATATACATGGAAAATAGACTCCGTATGCATTGTGAAAAGCGTTGGCATATTTGTTCTAGAGTATTATTGACCACAAGAAATTGGCACTCAAGGACAAGCATTGAAATATTAACATGTAGAGGAACAAGACCATTCCACAGTACCTGAGTAGGTTCACACATTTTCATTATGAACTTGGTCAAGTTGGTGTTACTGTAGTAGAGGATGATATGGTGACCCTACCCCTTCTAGGCCTTCCGAAGAGTTGGTAAAACTACCAAGATTCAATGAATGTGAGGGAGAAACTACCAAATGGGGAACACTTGTGGTCTGATTTGGTTTAGGAGGAGATAAGGTAGAACACTAGAGATGGGACCTCATCCAAGGGTGAGGATGATGATAACTATGCCAAGGATGGAAAGGCAAAAAAAGGAAAATGGAATATATCTCAATTGAAAGCAAATTCAAGTCAAGGTGGAAAGAATAAATACTCTCCCAAAATAAAGTGCTTCCACTGTCATGAATTCATGCATTATGCAATGATGTGTCAACATAAGAAGGAAAGAAAGAAGACATTAGGAGGAGCAGTGGGTGAAGCCTTGGCTTCACAGTTTGAGCTTGATTTTACCCTCATTACATTCATGGTAAGCATAATGATGGGTAGCGTGTGGTATCTGAATAATGGTGCCTTGTTCCACATGACGAGGAACAAAGAATATTTTAGTGACTCGGAGGAGAAGGATCTATAGATGCACGTCGAGATGGGAGATGATGGAAGGTACAACGTGACCAATATTGGTACAATTACTTTTGAGAGGGAGTCTGGCTCCCCTATGAGGCTCCAGGATGTGATGTTTGTATTGAGTTTGAAGAAGAATCTAGTTTCCATAGATTTGTTGCAAGATCGTGGCTACAATGTGATATTAAGCAAAGGAAAGGATTTCCTGAGACACATCGCCATGGGACAAGTGAAGCAAATCAGGGTTTGAGTGAAGAACCTCTACAAATTAGATGTGGAAGATTATGCATCATTAAGCACAAAATAAAAGAAGGTGTAGAGCCAAGATGTCGACAAATTATGGCATAGAAGACTTAGCCATTTGCATCATGGCTCTTTGAAGATCATGCAACAGATTTCTATAGGCCTCCCCAAAGGAGAACTAGAGCAATTAGATACATGCAAAGGGTGTATGGTGGGGAAGTACAAAAAGTCCACCTTCAATGATCGGGACAACAAGGCACATGCAGTCCTTGAAATGATCCATTCTAATGTGTATGGATCTTTCTTGACAACCTCCACTGCCAAGCATAGGTATTATGTTATATTTGTAGATGATTTCTTATGGAAGTGTTGGATCTATTTCATGTAGAAGAAAGACTATACATTATCCAAATTTGTTGAATATAAAGCACTTGTTGAGAAAGAAATTGGAAAGAAAGTGAAGGCTCTCAGGAGTGATAACAGAGGTGAGTATGTGTCCAATAAGTTTAAAAATCTCTATCTAAAGGAAGGCATTCGATGGGAGTTAAAAACACCCCATAACCTGCAACATAATGGGGTGGCTAAGAGGAAGAACAAAAGTATTGTGGGGAAACAAGGGTGATGTTAAATGACCAAGGCCTACCAATACAATTGTGGGATGAAGCATGCAACATAATGGTCTATTTGCAGAACACGAGTCCTCACGGGATTATTGGCTTGAGTACACCAGAGGAAGTCTTTTTAGGGAAGAAACAAGATATGTCACACTTCGGGATCTTTGGATCACCACTTTACCTCAAGAATACGTAGAGTAGGCACAAGTAGAGGAGAAGAGAGTGGAGATATCCACTCAAGTAGAGACATCCAAAGAAGGAAGGAAGCGAACTAGGGAAGCTGACAACGTATTTCATGATGCTAGAGAGAATGTGGGAGCACCCACATCACAACGCAGGTAGAGGAGGTCACTGGATTGATACACTGGCTACATGGCTCTTATGAGTGAGCTTATATATACTGAGGCATCCTCATTTGAGGAAGATGTAGAGAAACTAGTATGGGTTGATGTTATGGTAGAGAAATATGATTCCATCATCAGAAATAGTGTTTGGGAAGTGGTCCCAAGACTAGTAGACAAATCAGAGGTTGGTTCAAGATGGCTTTACAAGGTAAATCTTGCAGTAGACGGAAGCATAGAGAAACATAAGGCAAGATTTGTGGATAAGGGGCTCTCTTAGGTTGAGGGAATTAACTATGAGGAGACCTTTGCTCTAGTAGCAAGGAACTCATCCATCAGGTCAATTCTAGCACTCTCAGCGCAAATGGAGTGGAAGATCCACTAGATGGATGTGAAGACAACATTCCTCAATAGAGTTATTTAGGAGGAGGTTTATATTGAGAATCTAAAGGGGTTTGAGACCTTTGGTAGAGAGTCACATGTGTGAAAACTCAAGAGAACAATGTATGGACTCAAGAAAGAACCCTGTGCTCGATACACCAAGATCGACAACTATCTCACCAAGTTGGGCTTCACCAAAAGTGAAGTAGATGCAAACCTTTATCACATTATGGTTGAAGGTAAATTATTGATTACTATGTTGTATGTCTATGATTTAATTTTAATCGGTGATGAGAAGTTGATCAATTCTTGCAAAGAGGATTTTGCAAGCTAATTCGAGATGAAGGACATGGGACTCATGCATTACTTTCTTAGTTTGGAAGTATGGAAAGGAGATGGGTAACTGTTTTCCTCTCAAGGAAAGTATGCCAATAAGATAATGAAGAAGTTCCACATGGATAAGAGCAAACCCATGGAGACTCCTAGCAGGAAACTAGAGGAAAAAGAATGCTACTTTAGGTGAAGTAGTTGAAGCTACCATTTATAGGAATATTGCAGCGGGTAGAGAGCGAGAAAGCTCCCGCATTCATCCAGCCATGGCATAATGACATTCATTGAACAAATGGTACTTTAAGGGGCTTGTTTGTTCCATCCCCGCCAATACTATCCCTGAAAACGTTGGGCTGTAGGTTCGGGGCTTATCCAATACCCTGAAAACATGGAGCTTTGGTAGGCTGTGGGTAAGAGACACCCATAATGTCTGTAGGCTTCTTAGTGATAGGCGTGTCTAGGCGAATAGTGTCTAAGGTCGTGGAGTCTATCTCGGGTGTGTAGGGGAGTGGTGTCTAAGGTAGTGGGTAAGGTTCCTGCAAGACCATCCTACCTAAGTCAAGCGCTTAGTAGCTGCTGCAATTCCCACTTCAAGGTCAGCTAGCCGTATGATAGAGCAAATGAACCTGGCCTATCGACGAATTGGGAAATGATAGAGAGGAAAGGTGGTGTATGGGAAGTAGTTGGGAATATCTATTTCCTCACCATATGAATAGTGAGTCCCTACCGGGCCTGACCCTGGCCTATCGAGAATTGTTCAATTGGAAAGTGAAAAGGTGGCATATCCAGGTGGTCATTCTTAGAGTTCAACACGCTTTCAAAAGTGGGGAATTTCACTAGTGGAAAGGTGGCCTATCAGTTAGACATTAGTAGCCCTGCTACCCGCTAAATTGGGTTCACTTATGTATTTGGTGAACACACGACTAGACATGTGTTATGCAGTTAACCAACTTAGTCAAGCAATAGTTAAGCCAACCAAACTGTATTGGAAGGCAACAATGCATGTGTTGAGATACCTTAAAGACACTACCCTGTTTGGTCTTTGGTAAAAAAAATAGAGGGAGTGAAGCTGCAAGGCTTCATAGATGTAGATTGGGCGGGGTGTCCATCAGAGAACACATTAGGGGGTTTTTTAGCATTGGGTTAGTACCGATTTCTTGGTACAATAGGAAGAAGAGGTCTATGGAACTCAGCTCAGTATAAGCACAATACATGGCTTCAAGTCAAGCAACATGTGAGGAAATCTGGATGAGAAAGATTCTTGTTGGGTTATTTGGTCAAATGATGGATCCTGCTACAATTTAATGTGATAATCATAGTTGTAGCAAAATCTTTGAGAATCCTATATTTCATGATTCATCCATGAATATTGATATCTGGTATCACCATCTACGGGATCATGTTCAAAGGAAGATTATGTTGTTGCAGTACATTTCAATAGAGGAATAAGATGCACATATTTTGGAAAAGGCTTTGTCAAGAGGAAAATTCGAGTTCCACAAGTGAAGGATAGGGGTCATTTATAATACTTTTATTGCTAAGAGGGAGTGTTGAAAATGCAACAAGAAAATCTAGTTTTGACTTTTCCTTGGTCAAACTAAATTAAAATTTGAATTTCTATTTTAGTAGAATACTTGGAGGTAGTTAACTGAGGCAACATGACGCTTGTCATTCAGTTAAATCATTAAATTATACTTGGGGAAGCTTGAGTTCGATTCTACATGATTGATTTCTAATTTGTAGAAATATATTTTATTTAATTTTATTTATTGTTAGTTTAACTAGTTCTAACTATGAGAAGAACTAGTGTAGGTCAAGTTGTGGAAGTGGAACTTCAACCACACTCGGTGATCAACCGGTTAACTGATTAATCAACCCAAAATAATTGTTGAATGCAGAGAATTCAAGATACCGAGTTGATATGGAGATTCTAAGGTAGTGTACTATCCGTTGCAGCGTATTCCCATGTGTAGAGGTGGTGGATGCAGTTAGATATTGATCTAAGGCTATTGTGTAATTCCTTGGTGTGAAATTCCTAAAAAATAGGGGCAAAATCCCAAGGGAACATCACAAGGAAATAGGGGTTTTGGAAGGCTTGAAATTGGCTAAGTGTTGGGCCAAGTTTAGTCTGTCAAGTGGATGGATAGACTATACACTTGCAGGGTGTACTTAGGCTTGAGCAAACATTGTATTTCTTCTCTATTCTCTAATTAATATATTATAGAGAATAAGGGGTTTTGAGTAGTTACTTTACCCCAGATAAATGTTTGTCCATGTGTGATGTTTCCTTTTGCATGTCTATGATTCTTGTTTAGATGGTGAATTAAATTTTGTAGATCAGTAGAGCAGCTTCAAGTCTTGTGATTTAACCAATTTCATGAGCAGCATTGAATCTACACATTAATTTCTACAAATGTGACCTTTGGAGATAACGAATTTGTTAAAATTGTTGGAACAAACAAAGTAAGTCTTAACAATGGCAAGGTGTAAGCACAAAATATCTTATATGTTGAAGGCCTCAAGCATAATCTTTTAAGTGTCATCCAAATGTGCGATCTAGGATATGTTCTCATTTTCTGTGCCAAAGACTGTGAAATAAGGAGATCATATTCAAGAAAACTAGTAGGAAAAGGAGTAAGAACAATGGATAATGTATACATTATCAGTGAAATTCAAGAAGAAATATGTTACATGAGTTGATTAAATGAAATCTAGCTATGGTACCAACGTTTGGGGCATCTAATCTTCAATAACTTGGTGAATATCAACAAAACTCAGGTAGTAAGAGATATCGCCAAAATATAAGAACCAATAGATGTTATTTGAGTACCATGTCAACATGGAAAGAAAACTAGGACAGTTTCAAGTCAATATCACATCTATTGGAATTGAAATTCCTTAAAAAAAAACCTTCATGAATCACCCAATAGCCTCAAAGAAGCTCTAAAGCTTCTACCCACATATACAAAACAAAAAACATACAAAAAAACATAGGGCCACTGAACATATCCATACAAATGCCAAGTGCAACATATCCACAAAAACATTTTACCTTTATATGCTACATTGATATCAATATAACATCAAATTAAGATGGATCTAGGCTAGTTTAATTTTCCCTTTTAATATGTTATATTCCACATGAATACCATGGGTCATTTTTTTAATTTTAATTTTATTAATTTTTATAAGGTTATTTTTATTTTTCCATTTTTAGTTTATTTTGACCAAGTTAAAATGTTTACATTATATTAAGTTACACATCTCTACCATATTTTATTTTCACTTTTGTCTAGTCAAAATATTTACATTAACTTTACATTTATATAGTTTAGTCTCAGTAGGCATTAACCATCATCATCATCATCATCATTATATTATATTTTAAAACAAAAATATTAAAATAAAACCAATTTCACTTAGCTTTCCGTAAAAACAATGTTTAATTTATATTTTATTTATACATAATAATTATATCATCATTATCATCATTATATTATATTTTAAAATAAAAATATTAAAATAAAACCAATTCCACTCAACTTTCCCTAAAACCAATGTTTAATTTATATTTTATTTATACATAATAATTCTATCGATTTTGCGACAATAATTAGTCATATATGGGGTATGCCATGTATGCAGGTTTCCTTAAGTTATAAGAAAAATATTGGCTTACTACGTCAAGTGGGCGCCACTAGGTGGTAGAAAAGAGAAAACAACTATTAAAATAAACTAAACTTTAAAGAGGCATAACTTAAGATCAATAAGTCCAAATTGAACTAAATTTTATATGGGCAGAAACATGAAATTTTATAGAACATTGACATCTATTTCATAATTTGAAAACTTGGAAGAAAGATCAATTTTGTTTTTTTTATCTCATTTCTTTAATTCTACAAGAGAACGCTTCCTTTAATTCTACCAGAGAACACTTCACCAAGAGTGAGGTGAGATATTTAGAGGTGAGATATTTACAAAAAAAAGTTCCTAAAATCTAAAGAACATAGTGTTAGAGTCTAGATTTACCTCAAGCTCAGAAAGGCAGGATCGAGGGCCAACATCAAACCACGCTTAACATGGTAGCTAGCCCTACCAGGTCGGGAGAGGGCTCTCTCCGGGTCAATCTTAGAAAAAATATGATCAATAAGGGCTTGAGACGACTAATATGCTGAATGATTTTAGGCTAGGTGTAGATGCAAAGGAGTTTTATTGAATAAAATGATGTGTTTGTGGGCTCTAATGGAAAAGCAAATTTTGGGTGCAGGGAATGAGGTTCAGTCTTGCAGAGGTCTCAATGGGGCAAGGTAGGCAATTGTATTTGGCACTCTAAATAAAATGATATGGATGGATTAGACAGAGGAGGAGTTGAAGAGGGCAAGAGAAGCCATGGATCCTCTCCAAATAGTTGAAAACATCAAGAAACTAAAGCAAACTTCAAGTAGAGCACTGCAATTTCAATGTATTCTACTTACGCTCTTGTTTGATTTAGCTGAGAATAAATAAGAGAGGAAATGACATACATAACAAATAAGTAAATTCACAAATACATAAGAAAGCATTGTACCAAAACAACATGCCACGGGGATCCCAAAGAGTGTTGCAAACCCTGGTATCAATTCCTTAGCCAAAATGCTGATATGAGTGTACAATGAAGCTCCTTACTTTCTCAAGAGTCCAACCATGCTAATGACTGAAAAAGTACATAATATAGACAAACCATATCTCATCCTAGCCTTTAGGGTTCGAGCTCACATGTTTAGGAGTTGTTCCAACTAATTCTAAACTAAGAACTAGAAATGAGGCAGTGGAACAACATGCCTCTAGAAACAAGGGAACTCATTCATTTAGTTTCAAACAAATTTTTAACTGATGAATCTACCTATAAAGTGAAAATTTGACATATTTACATCATGATCCATCAATGTACATAAAATTACATCACAATTTTGACATTAAGAAAGTGAAAAAGTCAAACTGGCCAAAGCTCGGTGAAAAATAGAGCAATACTTAGTCAAAGAGGCAAAATTTCCTCTATGTGCCGCGTGCTAGGTAAAATTGACTCAGGATAGAGTCAAAGGAGGTTAAACAATGATGGTTTCGGGGCACATGGTATTGTGCACCCATGGTATTCTGCTCGTGGTATTATATGTAATGGAGCCTATAAAAGGCTAGAAGGACTTCATTGTAATGCAAGGCCTCGAGGTGATGCTAAAACAATTGAGTTTTCTCCAAATCAAGTAGTTGTTGGAGAACTACATGATCTAGTAGCTTTTGTTATTGTTTGATAGATTGATCATGCCTTTAGATTATATAAGTTTATCAAATTTCATCCTTTCTCAACTTTTATAGCTCATGATGATTCCTTAAGTAGGCTTTGACATGAATGCTTTGGCAATCTAAATTATAGATTTTTGTAGTAGATGTTCATTCAGAATTTTGTTTTTGGGTATTCCAAAAGCTCCTTGTACTGATGGGGGCGTGTGCAGGTTGTATTCTTTGAAAACAACACCAATATCCCTTTCTTAAATGGAAATATTTAAGGGAAACAACACCTCCTCATATGGAACATAGTGATTTAATGACTTTTTCAACTCCTTTTTCACGGACCAATTATGCACTAATATTTATTGAAGACTGCTCATAAAACTCTTTGTTGTACTTCCTTAAGTACAATAGTGAGTTCCTTGCAACCTTCAAGACCTTTAAAAGATTCGTAGAGAAAAAATCATCATGATTCATCATGAAGTAACACATTGATAATGGGGACGAATATGTAAATAAGGCATTTCAAAATTTCTATAGAGAGCATGACATTCTATATAAACATTATGCTCTATACACTCCTCAACATGGTCTTGCTAAAAGGAAAAATCAAGCACTCAAAGAGATGGAAATTTCATGATTCACTCTAAGAACTTGGCACCTACCTTCTAGGATAAAGTTAATTTTTCCAATTATATTCAAAATAGGATGCCTCATAAGGTAGTTCAACATATGAATGGAGAGGAATATTGGAAACATGAGAAGACCGATGAATCTTATTTTACGATATATAACAATCCTTCTTGGGATTTAATTCCATATGAAATATGCAAGGTCATGGAAAAGAAGAGTCGAAAACTAATATTTGTTAGTTATTGTGAAGACATGAAGGTTTATTGCCTCTTTGATCCCACCTGTTAGGAGGTTTTGTTCTAAAGAGATGTTCACTTTGATGAGAACAACAATCGGGGATCCTCTTCCCTTCCTTCCTCATCTTTAACACTTAATACTGGTTCTAATAATTGTGATTCTTTTGTATATCTAGTAGAAGAAGAAAGTCTTGTTGAATTTCCCAAGCCAAAATAATATCTACTAACAACACCATTAGAATATGACCAGTCAAATAAGGAGAAACTTATTCACTAATCCTTACGGAGGAGCCTTCACAAGAGAAATTAGCTCCATATATATGGTTATGACACAATTAGTTTCATTTATCTAGCCTCAAATCATCCAAAGTCAAAAGAAATCTCCTTTTTGGGTAATGCCATTTCAGAAGATCCATAATAGTTTTCCAATGCTATTGGAATACCTCAGTAGGATACTACCATGACAAAGATGTATTCTTCTTTGATAAAGAATCATACTTGGGATAATGTTCCTCTTCCAAAAGGACATAAGTTAGTCCATTGCAAGTTGATTTACAAAGCCAAATATGTTGCACATGGCTCTCTTGACAACCATAAGGATGCTACTATAGCAGAGGTATTTTCACAGGTTGAAGGGATCAATTATTTCGATATTTTTCCCCATATTTCCAATATATATTCTATATGTTTTATGAATTCTCTAGCTAGTTCCCAAGGCTATTTAGTTTACCATATTGATATAAAGAGTTCATTTATGCATGGAGATCTACACGAGGAGATTTACAACGAATGTCCCCTCATTTTGTGCAAGATTCTACTTTCTTTTAGATTCACCTATTGTTGTTTTGACCCTACAATTTACACTAAAGAATAGGGCTCTAATTGATTGATTCTAGTTTTGTTTGCTTGATCCTCACAAGGAATTCTTCATCTATGATTCAAAATGTTAATGAAGTAGTGATGGGACAATTTTCTATGAAATGTTTTGGCTTACTACATTACTTTCTTGGCTTGGAGGTTCATCTATCTTCAAAAGATATCACCATATTCTAACATAAATATGCCCTTGAGTTACTTCAAAGCTTTGGCATGGTGAATTGTAAGCTTGCACCTAATTCCTTTCAATGTAGTGTTACTCTTACCAGTTGCACCTCACCATAGGAAAATCCTATATTTTATCACCAACTAGTTGGTAGTCTACTCTATTTGACACACACCTAGACTTGGCATTCCTTATGCAGTAGGGATAGTTTCTAGATTATCTCAGGATCCTCATTAGAGTTACTAGAATTAAAAGAAGAAAATTTTGAGATATATTCATGGCACTTTTAATTTTGGCATTCAATATATTGTTGGTTCTCTTGAGCTTCTCGTTTCACAAATTCTTACTAGACTAGATCAATGGATGACCAAAAATCCTCTTGTGGATCAATTTTGGCATTCAATATATTGTTGGTTCTCTTGAGATTTTGGGTTTCACAAATTCTTACTAGACTAGATGAATGGATGTCCAAAAATCCTCCTATGGATCTTCGTCTTTCTTGGTTTTGATCCTATTACTTGGTTTTGGAAGAAAAACTTTATGATTGCATTAATATCTATGACATAAGCTAAGTATTAAGTTGTAGTTCTCTCAAGTCAAGAATTTCTTTGGTAGTGACATTTATTGCTTGAGTTTGACATTCAACAAGTTCAACCTACTCTTCTCTGGTGTGATAATCATATTGCAATACAAATTTCTAGAAATGTTACTCAGCATTAAAGGACTAAACATATTCACATCCATATGCACTTCATTTTCAAACTTATTCAAGATGGTGTTCTTAGCATGTAGTATGTTCTTATTAAAGAACAAGTTGTATATATTTTCACAAATTCCTTGGCATCACCATGATTTCTTAAATTACAACAAATGATTGGAGTGAAAGAAGTTGTCCTTGGGGGGTCATCTTGAATCTTCCTTCCTTCTCCTCAATTTTCTCTTTCTTCCTATCCATTTTTTTATTTATTTTTTTTGTTTTGTTTGTGAGGGGTGAGGGGGAGAGGTTTCATATAAGTTTCTCATCTTGTCTAATTATAATCCTTTCTCTCCTTTTGTTTTCTTAAAAAAGGTTGTACATGAGCTCTTAAAAGTGGGCCTTGACCCATTCTTTGTTTTTTATATATTTCCTCCCTATGTTTTGCCTAGAGGGGAAGGTAGTGGATGAGGGTGTTAAGAGTTCCAAATAAGAAGCCTAGGAGCTCATAAGCTTATGTAGCATCCTTATCTATTGCACTGTAAGTCTTATCTTCTAGCTATCACTAGAAATTTCTATTGCTCCTATAAATTAAATTGATGTGCAACATTTTTTGAAGTAATGAAATGTTTTCTTCATTCTTCAATTGTCGAGGTCTCCTTGTTAGAAGGTTTTTAAATCTTGTAGTGGAATAAGTGAGTATGTTTTTTCACTCTTACACTATGTAACTATATTTTTTCACTCTTACATGCATGAATTCAGGGACTCATCACAAGGTAATTATGGACCCATCAAATGGTAAGACATTCCTTGGACATGATGTGGATCACAATCTAAGAGAAACTTTCATCCTTAGATTCCAATCTAGGACACCACATAAACACAAAAAAAAATATTGTTTCTATGTTTTGGTAAACTTTATTGATGTATGGTAATCAAGAAGAGTCAAAATTGTGCGAAGGTAATTCATGGACCCATCAAATGGTAAGACATTCCTTGGACATGATGTGGATCACAATTTAAGAGAAACTTTCATCCTTAGATTCCAATCTAGAACACCACATAAACACAAAAAAACATTGTTTCTATGTTTTGGTAGACTCTATAGGTGTATGGTAATCAAGAAAAGTCAAAATTGTGCCAAGGTGGAATGAATTTAAAGACTTTCTGATCAAAACTCCTAGTGCTGTCACACATGGTGGTGTGTAAAGCCAAAATTAAAGAAAGTGGATTTGAAATTTAAGAGGGGGGATTTTGTTGTAAATTGCTAGCCCAGAAATTTAGCTACAGTAATGTGAAGCTATAAAACCTGAAATTTGTTCAGATTTGGATTACTCATATTTGATGTCTCATCATAATTAACTTTTGTCTACTTATTTAAAATAATAATATTTTCTTCTGTATAAATAATAATAATTCTTCTATATAGTTAAAAGCTTATTCTCCATAAATAGCTTGACAAAGTGATTACTTCCAAAGTCTTTCCTCCAAATCCAACGCAAGAAAAGCATTCCCACATTCTCAGTTTAATCTTCAGCTAGTAGGGGCCATTACTCAGTATGTAATATTCTTCCAACAAGAAGTTGCTAATAATTTGGGTGGAGTAACCATTGAGAAGTTGAAATGGAGACTGCCACAGGTGCTGGTTTACTAAAACAAATAGATGTTTTCTTTGTTTACTGAAACAATCTTATGATGCATTTAATTAATGACTTAAATATTTTTTCTTTGTTTACTACCAACGTAGTAACAAACATACTCAAATTCTTCTTAGTTGTAAATTTGATGGGAAGGGAATTTGGTAGAAATTATGTGAAAGAAAATATTTTTTTGTAAAATTAAATAAAAAATTGAAATATAAATAAAATTTTATATATAAAATCTGAAAATGGCAATTTAAATTATAAAAACTCTGAATAAAATTGTAAATTAATAAAAATTCCAGTTATTTTTAATATAGCTTTTTCAAAACTGGGATCTATACTAAATCTAAATTTTTCCAATCTGAATCACAAATGGAGATTATATATTTAGCATTTCCAATTTTAGATAAATTAAATGCTCAAAAATTTAATCAAAATCCATGTAATTTTAAGTTCCCCATTCTAATTTCCTTAATAAGGATTGTTTCAAAGCAATTAAATGGTAAAAAGTTCAATCAGAATACATTAAGAACTATGACAACCATATAAATTAAATAGATCGTAAATGGTAAATTTTGGCAAACATCATTTTTACTTGAAATGAAAACAGTTCCATATCATTACATGGTAAAAAAGGTAGTCATAATACATTAAAAGACCAGGGAAACCATATAAATTGAAATGGTTGGTAAATGTTTAATGTCAATAGGCATCATTTTTATTTGGAATGAGGGTATGGAAAACCCAAAGTACTTTCCCACCTTCCATGGATGGTAACCAATTGGGCTGGATTACTAGGCCTAGCCCCAAGGGAATTAAAGAGAGTCAAACTTGTAATCAATAGTATCAAAGAACTTCACCTCTGAATCTAGACCATTTGAGCTAACCATTGTGGCTACTAATAGCTAGTAAACATACATATCAAGTTGCTCAAATTAAAAAAATAAAAGCAGATAACTAAATTGTAGTTTGTCCATGAAGCTTTGGTTTGTTGTATAGGTACATTGTTAAGACACTCCTTGTGATATGTCACTAGTTCAAATCCTTGAATGATTCTTTTGTGAAAATCTAAATCATAATAAAATTAAATTTTAATTATCAAAAATGATATATATATAATTATAGAAAGAAAAATGTCTATGCCAAATGAACCACTAAGATTGAGCTAGTGCAAGGCCCAAACCCAAATTTGCACAAACTATTCATTGAAATAAATTTTGTAAAACAAACCTAAATGAATAAATAAAAACTATTAAGAAGATTGAGTTTTACAAAATTAATTTAAATAAATGAAATAACACTGGTAACTTGAAGCATGCCCATATTCTAGTCTAAAACAAACAGTAGAAAATCACAAACAACAAACTTCTCAAACATAATTACAAACAACACACTGCTGAAACATAAGAAAATAGTAAATTTATGCTAAGTGATTTTATTAGTTTAAAAGAACTATAAAGCTAGTAAATCCAACAAAACTTGGAGCCCATAAAGATAATTTGACCAGAATTTTAGATTAATAATAACAATTCTTACTATTACAATAAATCTGTACAGGCTACTCATTTGTTTCCGAGGAAAAATCTTAATCTTCCATTAATTTGAAAAATTACATATAGTAGATGTGAGTGGCATATGCATAATTGTTGGCCTAGGCCACTTCAAGTAACTGTCAAAAAATAATAAGTTATGGCTGAAGCCATTCAAAGAAAGAGCTGTACATATTCACCTCACAGGGTATTCATGGTGTCTGATATGCATAAATTGGGTGTTCATGGTGTCTAGTATGCAGCAATTAACACATAAATACATATAATGATATTGAGTATCAACTATAAAAAACCATCCAAAAATTAGCCCCTCTAGGAGCTGGGATATGCTCTATCTATGTATGGTAGGTGGTAACACTGATATTGTTCTGCTCCAAGTTGTTCCTAAATCATCCACAAGCCTTTGGGGTGTGCTGAGGCCTCCTTGGATAATTTGTCACCAACCTCCTTATGTTCCCTGTAAATGTGTTGACAGGTGATAGAGTTAAATTGTGCCTTGAAAACCATAATCTCATCCAAAATGTTCCTAAAGAGTATGAGCATGACAGTTATTTATATTGTTGAACCAGTTTGTGACTATTTTGGAGTCTCCTAAGATGTACAGGCTACTCATTGATAGAGTGCATAACTATAATTTTACTATAAATCTGTACAGGCTAATCATTAAGAGAGTGACTATAATTTTACTAGGGTTTGCAATGAAATAATAATGAATTTTCCTATGACATTAAATCTGTACAACAAACTACTCATTTTATTACAGAAAATTTAAATGAAGGGTAAGCTTTGCTACCAAATACAACAAGCTACTGATTCTATTACAGAAAATTTAAATGAAGGGTAAGCTTGGCTACCAAGAAGGGGTTGCAGATAACATAAATGAACGGGTAAGCTCTCTTACCAAGAACCGGGTTGAACTTTGTAAAATATGTTTAAATGAATACTATATGTTTTTAATGAATTACCCTAGTAACAAAAACAGATACATCTTAAAATCTAAAACACATGCTGAGAACAGAATCACACATTGCAAACTGCAGAAAGAAGAACAGCAAAGCAAAGCTACATGTATCAGTTCATACATACATTGGTGAACCCCATCAATCAATTTCTTGTTCGTGCTAATGCTTCGGACCACAGGAGGAATTTTTGTGAAAATTCAATCCGAGAGAAAGAGTGAGAGAGGGTAAACGCATATCTTTCGCATCTTCTTCTCCTTCTGAAAGGTTCAAATCAAATGCCTTAGGAGTCGCTTTTTCTTTTGTAAGAGGATCAAGAGGGGAAAGTTGAATGTCTGATACTGTTGTAGACGAAGACGAACCACTAACACTAGTCTGTGAGCTGGCTGTAGGAAGTATATTTTTCACTACACCTGCTCCCACCGAATCACAAACACTAGTCTGTGAGTTGGCCGTAGGAAGTATGTTTTTCACTGCACCTGCTCCCACCCACTCATTGTCATTGGGTTTATTTATCATGTGAGGCGGCACAATTTGTCCCCAAAAGGGCATCATCATCGGCTGCCGCTGTTGCTGCATCACCATAGGCTGCGGCTGTTGCTGCATAAGATTGGTGGGAATGATAGTGGGAATAGTAATACTAGTACCTGGCAGACTCATCCTGTGATCACTAACTCTCTGTACTCCCAATACCTCATTCATATAAATGTTAGTCGAGGGCTTTATTTGTTCAGAGATACTGGCAAACAACCCACTCTTGTTGTTGTGATTAGCAGGCGGAGAGGGAAGCAGAGGGGTAGCCAGTCTGGTAGTGGCGGCGGGGCTGCATCTCTGGCTGTGGACGGTGTCGAGATGAAGGGAGGGAGGTGGGAAGTTGGTGGGAATGATATTGGGAATAGCAATACTAGTACTTGGCAGACTCATCCTCTGATGGCTAACTCTTTCTACTTCCAATACCTCATTCATATAAATGTTAGTCGCGGGCTTTATTTGTTCAGAGATACTGGCAAACAACCCATTGTTCTTGTTGTCGTGATTAGCAGGTGGAGAGGGAAGGGGAAGGGTAGCCAGTCTGGTAGTGGCTGCGGGGCTGCATCTCTGGCTGTGGACGGTGTCGAGCTGAAGGGAGGAAGGTGGGAAGTTGGTCTTTGCTCTGGTTCCTTTCAGAATTCTGGCGACATTATCATATGCTCTAGCCGCTTCCTCGGGGGTGTCGTAGGTACCCAGCCACCTGCGTCTTTTAATGGTGGGATCTCTGATTTCAGCCCCGTATTTACCATGCGGTCTCTTTCTCACCCCTCTGTAATTCACTTTCTTGGCATCATTCACAACCGCGTCCACAACTCTCTTGCTACGATCTCTGTCTGCGGGAGCCATTAGCGATTTCCTGTTACAAATGGAGTAAGATGATACAGAAAAGTTGAAGAGACACTCCTTCGGCGAAACTGTGTGATAAGCCAACCGCAGGTCTCTAATTCGTATATCTCTCGCAACTGTTGCAAGCCCGAAGATCGAATGTTGTTGGTGGTTGCCCTAGGCGTGACTAAATAGATACACGAAGAAATGAGATGAAGCGATGGATGGGAGGTCAATGTCAAATATAGTTTATTAATCAATTAAACTATACTTCCGTAGGTTGTTTGACCGGTAAAAATCTGAACTGGACTTCCGTAGGTTGTTTGACGGGTAAAAATTTCAGTTACCCATGAAATATAGTTTTAAAATGGAAGATAAAGTGGAAAAGGGTTTATTTCCCAAATTCCAAATAGAAGACACAGCGCAAAGGGTTTGGATTCCAAATTTCAATGTGGTCGAATAACACAAACTGTGCTATGGTTTCAAGTTGCTTGCTTATGGAGTGCTATGAATTTTTAATTTTTAGGTCTATCTATGCTGCTTAAGGTTGTGATTTATGTTAATGGATATGGATTTCTTAAAACATAGCCAACAAAATTATTCGAGCGGGTATGGGCTTTTTGGACACACTTTAGGTAATTGATGGGTTTATGTCCATTGAACAGGTAGATTTTTCGCAATCTCGAGTATTAAGGTTTTTGTTTTTTGTTTTTTATTTTTTATTTTTAAAATTATAATAGGTTTAACTTGAGTTTTGAGTTTTAAGTTATATGTATGTATTTATTTGTTTTTATT
>APFE030613284.1:42591-86791 GCA_000404065.3 Pinus taeda | reverse complement strand
AAATTAAAATTAACCAGAAAAATAGTGGTGAAAAAGGTGATTTCTACTATAAATTAGACTAAGTCCTTAATTAATAATGAAAACAATTATTTAAGTTAATTATATTATTTAAAATAACTAATGAGTGATTTATAAATGTCTTTTTATTTAATTTTAATTTATTTTATATAAATGTTTGGATTTTATATTTTAAGGTTTAAGAAAATGTTTTATGTGATATTCTACAACCAAAAAGACATGATCATTAAATTATCTTTGGTAAACTTAACCTCCTTCTTAGCCCAAAGGCAAGAAAGAAATTGTTAATTGTGGAGTAGTCCACAAAATTTACTCACTTAAAAGCATAACAAAATTACTCTCTTTTAAAATGTTAACATCTCCATTTACAAAACTAAATGTGGAAAAGATAAAAACTATTCCACTTAAACTCAACTCAATTAATATATATATATATAAACTAAACTGAACTAAATATAGGTTACACATCATTTTTATAAAATTAAAATACCCAATATCAATTTAAAAATTAATTATATTTTAACGTAACTGTTTAACCATAAGTGTTAAATACATTGATCTAAGTAAGAAAGTATGCTCTAAGTTATTTGTTGTTTTCACTCTCACGTAATTTGCTTTAACTTGTGATTTTTTTTTTCCGATCACCTAATTTGCCATATGTATCGATAGAATTTTGCCATGCTTGTAAGAGTGTAGAGTGTAGTGATATTAATGTATTCAAATTTGTTAGTATCTTTTTCACATACAATTATTAAAAATTGGGTATGATTTTTATAAATAATTTTAATTTATTATTAATATTAAGAAATAATAATAATTAAATTTTAAATAAAAAGTTATTTATAATAATATAATTAATACAATTACATTATATGTTAATAAGTATTACTTTCCATTTATAATGGTATTAATTAGCTTTTAAAATGTCGAAATGATGTTGATTTATGCTTTTTATTAATGTCAGTGTGTTGGTTGATAGCCCATGTGAGGGGTGGATTAGTAGATTATAGTTGACTATGATCCATGTCATTCGATTATGGTTACAAATGATTGAGAATAGTTAACCATGGTTGTTGAGTGTTGTTAAAGGTTGATGATGGTTGACTATGGTTGAAAATGGTTCACATGGTTTACAAGGGTTGATCATCATTACATGGTTGGTAGTGCTAGACCGTGATCAACAATTATGTAACAATATGTTCATGTTACATTAATGTTGACCATTATTGCATTAATGTTTGTCAACCATGCTTGACCACGATTGATGTTACATTAATGTTAATGTTACATTAGTGTTACATTAATGGTCAAAGAGGGTTGATGAGGTTGACAATGGTTTAGAAGGCATATTAACATTACATGGTTGTTTTTTGTTTGAAAAGCCACTTTAATAATCTTGTATTTTATTTATTTATATATTTTTTACCATGATTGACCATGGTCAACCATTAATGTAACATTGTAGTTGTGTTACATTAATGTTATATTGTTGAACAAGGTTGGCCATGGCTAGATTTAGTGACATGTTTAACCACGGTTAAGTTTGTTTGACCATGTTTGAACATGGACTCTCTATAGTTAAATATGGTCAAGTACGGTTTACCATGAACATGGTAGTCCATGGTTGTCCATGTAAACCATGGTTATCATGGTTTTACCATGTTGTCAATGATTGGTTCTAGTTGATTCTCGTTGAGCATGGATAAATGTTGTTGACCATGGTTGATCTTGTGTGAACATAGTTGAACAAGTTTTACTATGGTTGAACTTGGTCTCCATGCTTGAGCATGGCTGATGACCATGTTTGACCATGGTTGAGCTTATTCAACAATGGTAGACTGGGGTTGTTAGCATTTATCAATATATGACTATGGTTGACCATGTTGACCAAAGTTGGCCATCTTGACCATGTTGACTAGTATTTCCAATTTTGTACAATATCTATGATAATAAGGATTCAAGGTCACAATCCTTTTCAAATAGGAAAATAAGAAGAAAATATTGAATTTAGAAATAAAATTGAAGATTTATTCTTGATTTATATACTTATTGGTTTATTAATCTTCACATGTTTTTTCTTCTTGTTTAGTTCAAAGTCAATATAAATCATCATATAGTGATAAATCTATGAGGACTTTAACAATGAAAAAATGTGTATTAATATGTAAGATTAAATTCTTGACATCAGAGGTAAAGTCATGTTTACTATATTTAAATTACACTTCTTGCAACATTATGTAAACTAAAAGGAGTTCTTATGCATGTATAAAATGTTGATTACATGTGAGGTTTTAATTTTTTCTTCATAGATAATGGAACAATTTTGACTTTTCTTTTCAATAGCAATATAAATAGAAGTTGAATTAATAAATATTTTGTGGCTATGAATCAAATGATAAATAATGTGATGGTGATTAATAGGCATTTATTTGACATTCAAATATACTTGGTGATGCATTTTTCTTTCCTATTTAGATTGTGTAAATAAATATCTAATTTTATGTATTTATAAGTAAATTATTTAAAGTAAACATGTCTTTATCATTATGAACATGATGCAATATTAGTTAGGAGAAATGTGAAAACTTGAATCTTAGTGATTATCTCATGATAAGTATGTGGAAAAAATAATAGTTTTTGAGTTTTTCATTAGGAAATAATCAAATATATTATTTGTTAAAAGTGTAAATTTAACATAGTATCATTTTTTATATTTAAATTATATTTATACAGCTTGAGTGAGCCTAATGGTTAAGATCACGTGTTTCCTCCTAAGCCCCTTGGATAACAATAAATTATAAAAAAGAGTTAAATTTGGATAACAATAATTATTACAACAACAAATAAAGAACCAAAATTCACTTGCCTCTTTAAGGAGCCCCTTGGATAACAATAATTATTAAAAAGAATTAAATTTTAACTAGTACAACAACAAATAAAGAACCAAAATTTTGTATCCTTATTACTAGAAAAAAGTTCACTTGCCTCTTTAAGGGAGAACTTCTAATAGAGCAAATCCCCAACTACAAGTAACTTCACAAGCCTTATTTTACACTTCTTGATCCTCATCTTTAGAGAGAGAAATTTATAATTTATAATTTAATTGGTAAGAGTTGCTATAAATATAACAGTTTAAATTGCTTGAAAATCTCATAACTTTAGTAATAAATTAAATTTTATAAAAATAGAAAATTTAAGTTATATTAAATCTAAATTAATTATAAAAATAAAAATAGATTGAATTTTATAAACCAATATTGAATTGGTTAAATTGTATTTTTGAAACAATTTATTATGATTAATATTTTATATTAAAAATTGAATGAGTTACACATTTTCGTCTTATTAGGAACTAACTAAATTATTTTATCTTTAATTATGTTTTCCTTATCCTCATATTACAATAATAGTTTCAACCATACTAAACTTTGTAATTTATAAAAATATCTTTGCATTTTTTTTAAAATGTAAGTTGTTTTGCATGCAATTTCATATATAAAAATTTGATATAAGTTCACTGATACATAGCCTATAATAAATATTATTTCCTAAAAAGAAACATCATGATGATAACCATCTAATAAACATAAATATCATCTAAGATACACCTTCAAATTCACTACCATCATCTAATTATATACACATCTAACACATATAAACATCATTAGCTAGCAGACAAATATAACAATATAACATTGCATCATCATTATGATCACTTCTAACAAAACAAAAACATTGTAATCTAACATCATCAGCACACACATCCTCAAATTAATATACATCTCATGTCAAATAACTGTTATCACATACACATCTATCTGAAAGCACATTTAATCAACATATCTAACATGGCCTAACAATATACACATGAACACCAACATATAAATTAAGTACATAAACATGAACAATGTGTGTGTGTGTGTGTGTGTGTATCAAGTTAAATAACTGCAATCAAATATTTGATACAACAGACGTGATAATGCGAGCCTAGTCTGCAATGGAAGACAATGGATGGTCAACTACTACCTCAATGTCTGTCGAACTCTGAGCTAGAGGAGGAGGTGGGTGGTATGCTCTGTCAAAAGAAACAAAAGGCACATCCTCTAGCTCTACCATCTCATCATCAAGTGACCAAGGAAGAGATGTACGACCAGAAGGATCACTAACACCCTCACGACCATGATCAGATGGGGTAGTACTACCAAAAGCATCATGGTCACCACCCTCATGTGACGTATCTTCCGTTGCATACCCTGCATCCATCATCATTGTCAGTAGCCTATTATCTTCGATGATATGACACATAAGAGACATCATCTCATGCAGACAGTCCCTATAGAGATCCACGAACCTAGGATATGTGCTGATATCTTGAACCCTCACACGAAGACTCCCTCCTCAACCAAAACTTTTCCCAATCTATCATAATAGTCCATATGAAATTCTAGACTAGTCCTATGGTCCCAGACACCCATGACCCTTGAGAATGTGCCTCACCCTTTTTGGCCTCACCCATCTCCCCATCTCTTCCATTTGGTGGGGAAGGAGGCATGTCTCCATTGAATGTCTACAAAATATATAATACATAACAATAATTAGACAATTTCATTAAAAAAATTAAAGAATGTTCTAGAACAAATTTTATTCTAATTAATTAAAAAATAAAATAAAACAAGTTTAATTTAAAGAAAAGATTAATATTAACTCTATTACCATGAGGCTCAACTCGTGTGAAGAGAATGTTGGGACAATGTCTCCAATCAATCCTCACTCGCTAGTAGCATCAATGCCTAGGTGGAAATCCTATTCAGATACTCTACATGCCCCTCTTGGGCATCATCTACCCCCAAATGAAGATATATACCTTAGTCATCATCCTAGGAGGGTGACGGTCAAATGTAGGCCTTGTATCTAGAAACTTATCAAAAAATAAACAAAAAATATCTGAAGTGAAAGGGAAGCACGCCATGCCATGTATCATCACACGATATCTATCTATATCCATACAAAACAACCTCAAAAAAGGGCAGACCATCTCATACAATGTGGCACCTAAATCAAAGAATAGAAATAATACAAAAGAGGGAAACTAGTGCACCTCCCAACATTACTAAAGTGCACACTAGTGGTGGCTAATAATGAGAGGCACCTAACCTCCTATGCAACAAAAGAAGAAATTTGTAGCTATCCACCACGAACCTAAAAATCTATTGGACGAACCACATGAGGCCCAACATATATGTAAGAGTAGGAAAGTTGACTCTCTCATGCAACCCCATGGGGGACATTAGGGAACTAGGGAAAATACTCTCCTCTCCTGGATAGGCTAGTGATAAATTATATGTCCTCCTTAGAGGGCCTATACCACATTCTAGGACCAACATGGAATCCCTACTCCTAGACACTCCTTTGATGGATCATATGTGCCAACAAGAAATAGTGCACATTTAGGGATGTAGCCTCCTCATACTACTTGAGGAGGCCTACATTCCTTAATAGCGGTCAGTTTGTTGATGTAATAGGGTGAGAGAATAAATCCTTCTCCCTCTCTCTGATCTCCTATGGTCAAACCACATTGTATTTGGTTTTCCATTTTCTCCCACTCTTTCTGCTACTCGCTATGTTGATGTCTCTACCACATGATTGTTGGAAATAATACTGAGAGGGGGGGCTGAATCGGTATTATCAAATCAACAAAACTTTTTCATTTCCATACTTAGATACATATATGCTACTTCAATTAACAAAACCCGTGTGTATACCCAACTGTGTCTAATGCAACTAGCGTATATCCAGAATGCTTATGATTCAATTAATCCATTAAATGTTGATCTTATGTTAGTGCATCAGAACTTCTTTAACCATATGTATAGTAAGCAGGTGTAGTAAAACAGAATAGATCATCACACACAAGAAGCACACATGAACACCATGATATAAGGTGGAAACCCAATGTGGGTGAAAACCACCTGCTGCACATCGTCTCTATCTTCTTTTAATAAGAAACTTCTTTTACAATAGTTTTGTACTGGTGCAGTCTTATACCAGTACGTAGGCTTCTACCTGTAGAAGGCTACAACCTTCTCTCATTCTCCAGACTCTCCTGGAAAGGAGCTACAACCCCCTTAGCTGTTGTACTAGCCGATCCACTTACTAGTACGTAGGTGCTAGCCTACAGAAGGCAACAACCTTCTCTTTCTTCCTCCAGGTACCACGTTTCATACATTTTCAGACTGGATACTCCTGAAGCACAACACTATAATCTAAAGGCCACGTTTCATCCAATTTTCATACTGGATCCATCAATATCATTGAAGCTCAAAACAATCAATACTAGCATCATCAATTTCTGAATCACTAAAACACTGAAACCCTGTCAACAACATAGTCACGAGAACATAGAGCAGACTACAGAACTCTGCAATAACAATCAAACCGAACTACAAATTCAAACATCATACTTCATTATGTATACGCTACTGCAATGAATCAAACCCCGTGTATACATGCTTTCGCCAAAGCCAACCCACGTACAGATCTACACATATTCAATCATGACATTGCAGCTGTTTCAGACATCAGTCATACCCAGATCATAACATGCGTACACTAAAACATGCATCAACCATTCAGATCTAGTCTATCCATGATCAAACCATATAAATATGATTCATTTGAAACCATTTGATCTCGATCTATCCTTAGATCTTGTTCTCCATCAACCGGTGAGATCCCTCCTTAGCTCAGATCAAGCAATGCATCATAACCCATATCTTGCATACTGGATCTCATACTACATTTGATATTCAAGTCTTTTTCCATGCCTTTGCCTAATGATCTTCTTCTCCTTTTATAGTCTTAGGCCTTACTCAATACCATGGTCCAAAACCATAACAAAACAATACCATGGACCCAATACTTGGGTTCAACTCTTTTGGATGCAATACCATGGACCAAAACCATAGGATCAAAAACTGTCGGACTAATACCATGAACCAACCATAAGATTTCCCATGTGCGTGCACTTTTCTCTGCATGAAAGTGCCTGAACTTTTCTCTGTATGAAGGAACTTTTCTCTTCATGAAAGTGCGTGAACTTTTCTCTGTATGAAAGGAACTTTTCTCTACATGAAAGTGCATGAACGTTTCTCTTATGAAAGGAACTTTTCTCTGCATGAAAGTGAGTGAACTTTGCTGCACTATATTTATCATCTGAGATGAGTGGGTTGCCATCAAGTACAACATATGCATCATAATGCCAACAATCTCCCCCTTTGGACTTGATGGCAAAGCTAACTTGTCATAATTAGAACTGTCATCTCATTCCTTTGAGTTGTTCGGCATCCCATGCATTCAGTCACATCTAATATCTCTTCTGTAGATTCATCTAGTTATAAATAAGTGAGATGTTCTTCTACGAGTGGGTTGCCATCAAGTAAAACACATGCATTATAATGCCAACAATGATTGACATATAAAATACATCAACCTCATCCATAAACAATTTCTTTTTATTAAATGAAAAATGGATTTATAAATATGGAAACATAACTTTCAATTAAAAAAATAATTCATTGGTGCGCCTAAAAAACAATCATGTACCATCTCTAGTGCACTATCAAACACAACCACTCTGACATCGGCGCGCACATACATATGACGCACTTGTGTTGGTTAAAAAATTTAGATTGTAAACGCAATGCGTCACACTTATGCACTGGTGCGGATGTATAACCTTTTCACACCAGTACAAAGCTTTCATGTTATCGAACGCACCGAGCTATAGCTATATTTTTAAATATTATTTTCGTAGCGTGTTTCATAAATATTTATCTCATTGGGCATAACCTAAAAATTGTAAGCAATGAGGTATAATTTATAACTTTCGTCGTGCCTTTTCATTTATGAAAGACACTACAACAATAGTGGTGTGTTATGTTTGCTCACTAATTGACAGTGCACCTTGTAAATTTACAAGGTGCATCGCTATCGGTACAAGCCGAACATATTGAGCGCACCACATAGGATTTTGTTTTTCAATAGAAACGGATTTTTTAAGATAATTTGCAATTCTAATATGCTAAAAAGTTAAATTAGAGAGAAACATAGACATTATGTGAACATTTTCTCGTTGGGGAGGCATTGTTGACACAAATGGATAAAAACAATGTTTACCATGGTTTGAAAAAATTGAAAATTTAGGCAATGAGCACGATACAAAAGGATGGTGAGCAAGAGAATCACCAATGTCATGTCGTTTGCATGAGGCAAGAGTGACACTAGTGCTTTAGAGTTCTCTGACACTATAGATTGTAAAAATGAAATGTATGATGTGTTTTTTTTTTTTATATAATCCTTCTTCAGTGTGATACTATAACTGCACCAGTGTTGAATATATCCAAAAGCACTGCTTTTTTTAATTAAAAAGTATATAGTGTTGCTTTGGTTAAGATGACCTAGGGCGTTCTAATACATGTACGACACGAGTGCTTTGTTTGACTATAGAACCACTCATTTTTTAAATAAAAAACTACGTAGCAATGCTCTTTAGAAGATGCCATGGGCAGTTTTAACACATTTACAACACCGATGCACCGTTCGAAAATAACACAACCTTTTTTTGAAATTTAAAAACTATAGTGGTGCTCCTTCGTAGTTTGCATCAGGGCGTTTTACTACATGAATGGCATTGGTGCTATGGGTGTACATAGCACTGAAATTTTTTAAAAGTTATCCTTTTTATAGTGCTTTTGATTATTCAAAATTTAAAAATTATAGTGGTGCTCCTTCTTAGTTTGCATCAGGGCATTTTACTACATGAATGGAACTAGTGTTGCGGGTGTATATAGCACCAAAAGTTTTTAAAATTTAGCCTTTTTATGGTGCTTTCAATTATTCAAGCACTAGTGCGTTTGTATATTGTAGATGCATCGCCAAAAAAAAATTCTAAAACATCCGCCCACCCACCTTCACTAGTGATGTTAGCTACAAACAATTTTTTGGGCTATTTTTATAGGGGCTTCCGCAAAAACCTTTGTTAGAATATATTTTCCTTATAGTGTGGGTTGCACAAAAAACTGCATTTCCTGGCTTCTTGATGGAATTCTCACAATTCCTCTTTATTCCCTACACTTTCCTTGTTTGCTCAGGGCCCGATCATAAATAATATCACCGTTGTCTTGTTTGCTTCATTAACATGCCATTTGGCATGTTTCTTTTCATTCTATGTTTTTGTCAGTTTGCAGGAATATGCAAGGCGTTAAATATGCATGGTTTATTAATAAACCAATAGTTCTTTCTTTGCTCAACAATGTAATTTAGGCATAGTATGGTTTATTTTCTTGGTTTTTTTACCTTTTGGATTTGTATGTGAAGTTATTAAGAATTCAGGACTCGGTTTCAATTTCTAAGGGGACTTTTTTGACACATTGTGATAAAATTTAAGGGGAAGCTCACCACCCTAGTGGAGTATAGCTCCATTTTCATATGATCCCTAATATTCACCCACAAAAGGAGTTGCATTTTATCTATTGATTTCAATGTCATACTGTATAAACACCCTCTCTATGCGGTCCTCAATTTTTGCATGCAGTTTTGACACATGGCCTAATACCATTATTATATCATTTGTCTCCATTGATATTATGATAAGATGATAGATACAGAAGTGAAACAAAGTGTTTTTTGCCTTCAGTTATATATTTCTTTCAAATCTTATGAATGCTAACCAAGTGACCTATGATGCAAAGCCTAAATACCTTGAAAATAGACAACTTTCCATCTTTGATGTCTGAGGGAGAGTGAAGGTTATCCAGATTTAAATAGGAACACAACAGATTACAGTGATAACCATAAATACAAATATGTAGAAGAAATAATACTTCATTCCATTAATATCAAATACTCAAATATGCTTACAAACAGAAATAGAAATAAACTAGCTAAGGTGATGGTAACTTATCTCTGAGAAGAGATGCAGCGGCTACATGCCTCTAAACTGTGTTACAATGAGGCTCAAAGGCCTATTTGTTATTGAGAAACAATGGAAAACCCTGAACATTGAAAAACCTAACCCTAGGAGATGAAGTACCAAAACTGTGGGCCCCATTTGGGTAAATTGGTACATCAACTTCCTGGGGTCGTAACTTTGATATATGATCTCCATTTGGCTATAATAATACCTAATTTTGAAGATCTCGAAGAAAAAGCCAAAAGAAGTAGCTAAGCTAATTTCGGACATTTTCAATCTCTTTGTTTTCCCTTAAAATGCCGTTTAGGGCCTCAAAACGACTCACGAAGTTCAGGACCCAAAAAACTGTTGAAAATAGTAAACTATACTACAATTAAGGAAAGTGAAAAACTGAAAGAGACATTATCGAGGGTCGAAGGGGAATACGTAGGTGGCCACCAATATCCACCTGGATCATTACTCCCCCCTTAGGAAGTAGTGGTCCCCTTTGCATTAAGTGCCTCCATGGGATGGGGAAAATTCTATTAAACTTGGTCCTTGGTGAGCCACTTGCCCTTGTGGAGGAGTTGGCCAGCTTTGACAACTCAATATAGTTGGATCCTTTTTTGTCAAGTGTTCTTGATCTATTTTTCCATGATCTGATTAATTGTGGCTTGTTCCATGAAATCTGGATTTAACTTTGACGGTGTGAGTTGTTCTGTAATGTCTGATGTGTCTAGCAATGGTAGGAAGTATGGTCGAAGGTGGTCCACATTGAACACTGGGTGCAGGCCAAGGAATGGAGGAATGCTAAGCTCAAATGAATTTTATCCCATAACCTTGGTAATGGTGTAAGGACCATATCCAAGTGGTCTGAGTTTCAGATAGGCTTTGGTAGGGTGTTCATTTAGTAAATGAAACCAGACTTTGTTGCCCACCTAAAACTTATGTGGAACCTGATGTTGATCATGTCACTACTTGTACTTGGCATTTGATTTCTCCATAATGTCATGGACCTGCTGGTGGATGTGTTTGATGTGCTTAATGCAGATGTTTGCCTTATCAGTCTCAGATTGGACATGAGATAAATCTACCTTAGTAGAAGCAAATGGCATGGCCACATAAATGGGACATAGTAGTTGGAATCCCAAGCCCAACTGAAAACGGTTACGGCCAGTCAAGCTATGGAGAGTCCGATTATCATTGTGTTGGACATAGGGGAGACTCTCATCCTATGAGCATGGATGTTTTGAGTTGTACATGCACAAAATGTGTACGATCATCCTATTGACGACTTCTATTTGACCATTAGTTTGGTGATGGAAAGCTATGGACTTAGTGAGCTTGGTGTCTAGCATCGACCAAAGACTGGGCCAAAATGTACTAAAGAACCTATTGTCTCGATTTGAGATGATAGAATGAGGGATCCAAAAGTGCACCCACAGTCGTTCAAAGAAGAGTTTAGCAATGAATTCCATTGTGATACTCTTCTTACACACTGCCATAATGGCCATCTTCAAGAATCTGTCAACGACCACAAAAACACAGTCATTTCCATGCTTAGTAGAAGGAAGGCCTGACATGTAATCCATGGAGATGGATTCCCAAGGTCGACTAGGGGTAGGTAGTGGAGTATAGAGGCCTTGCTTCTTGATGGTCGATTTGGCAATGGAATAGGTAGTGCAAGATTTGATGTACTTCCTGACATCCTGTTGAAGATTTGGCCAATAGAAATACTTGTGCAGTACTACTACCATTCTCTAGACCTTGAAACGATGAATAGACCGACTGTAGTGTGATTCCCAAATCATCTTGGCACACTCACTTGAAGGAACACAAAGGTGACCTTTGGTGGCATAATAGGGTATCCTGGAGGTGAAAATCTGGAACATTCTGACCCTCCAAGAGTGTCTAGTATGTGTGGCCGAATTCTAGGTTTCTTTTGTAGAGAAGTGGCCAATCAGAAGTCTCATGCCCACAAGAGTTCAACACAGTGGTTAATGCCATGATCGGTGGTCGACTAAGGCAATCTACAACATTATTGGTATTGGCCTTCTTATACGTGATATTCAAATGGAACTGTTGCAGGTATGTGGACCACTTATGATGGCTATCATTCTGCAACTTCCCTTGCATTGGTATGAACTGTAGGGGCCGGTGGTTTGTGTGGATGATCGTTTCCTTCCCCAAAATGTAATGCTTCCATTGTCAGTAGGCCTGCACAATGGAATACTTCTCTTTGTCATAAGTGGGATACTTCCGGGCTATGTCTAAAAGTGTCTCACTATGATATTGCATTGATGGCCATGTTGAGTAAGGACTGCCCCAATAGTATAGTTAAAGGCATCTATATTGATCTCAAATGGTTATTGCAAGTCTGATAATGCAAGCACTGGTGCCGAGCATAGGCGATGTTTCAACTGTGTGAATGCCTTCTGTTGAGATTCAAAACAAAATAATTTTTCTTTCGCTCCTCCCTTAGTGACTTGAATTAAGGGCCAAGTGATATGAGAGAATCCCAACACGAACATGTGGTAGAAATTGGCAATACCCATAAAGATGCGGAGCTTTGTCAGAGTGGTTGGAGTTGGCCAATCCCAAATGACTTGGATCTTGGATGGATCCACATGCATCCCCATTCATCAATAATGTATCCTAGATACTAAACGTGGGTCATGTCAAAAGTGAATTTCTCCAAATTAGCACATAGCTTGTGTTTCCACAGTGTTTGGAGAACCTATCGAATGTGGTGGAGGTGCTCTTCCCAAATTTGGCTGGAGATCAGGATGTCATCCAAGTATACCACTACAAATGAGTTGGTGAATGGCCTCAAGATGGCATCCATGAGCCTCATGAAGGTTGCAGGAGCATTCGTCAACCTGAAAGGCATAACCAACCATTTGAAGAGGTCCTCCTTGGCTTTGAAGGTATTCTTCCACACATCAGAGGGTTTGATTGGTACCTCATGATAACCTGATTTCAAGTTGATCTTGTTGAAATATTTCGCCCCCTTTAGTTGGTCCAGAAGGTCATCAATCCATGGGATCAGGTACCTATTCTGGATAGTGATCTTGTTCAGTGCCCGATAGTCAACACAGAGTCTCCAAGTACCATCCTTCTTCTTTACAAACATGATCAGTCTCCCACAGGGAATTGAATTTGGCCAGATGTAACCTTTCTACAACAACTCCCGAATCTGCCTCTTGATTTCATTGTTCTCCAGAATGAAGCGCCAATAGATTGGTGCATTGGGCAGTAGTGCACTTCAGGTTATAGTGATGGAGTGCTTGACATGGCAGTGAAGAGGCACCCCTGCGGGGGAGTTGAATATGTCCTCGTACTCCTCCATGACCTTGTCCATCTGTCATTATCATGTGGAGGGGCCTTGTCTAGAGGTTGTGGCCACCATCTTCTTCTTTCCCTGAGGGCATAGCATCAGGAAAAAAATTCCCAGTTTTGGAAATGATCTTACTGCATTGTTTGCAGTAACCAAAGAGATGGTGGTAGGCGGTGCTACATCTAGTATCTTATACAACTTATTTCCCAAAGTAACAATAACAACATGAGGCCTTGACTCATACACAACATGTTGCTTTGATAAGTATGGTTGACCTAATAATACATCACAAACATCAAGGGGAGCAACGTCACATAATACCTCATCCATGACGGGCTTGATGTTGTATGGAAGGTGACACGACTGGCTCACATGAAGATCCTGTCCTTGGTGAAGCCACCTGATGTTGTACGGTTGTGGACATTGTGGTTGGTAAGCCCAGCCGCTTCATAGCCTCTGTCAAAATGAGGTTCTTTTGGATCCGGCTACCAACAATGAACTTTATGATCTAGGTGGATGTTGGTGGCCACCCGCCAATTCCACTTGGACCCCCACCATTGTTTCTTTTAGTTTTTCTATTTCCTTGATGTGACAGATCTATATAGGCACATCAAATCCCGAGATGCAGATCAGTGTTTTAGGGCTCATCAAACCCTAATTTCAGTTCCTTCATGCCATAAACAAGTCACCCCTTTGAATGCCTCCTTCCCAAACAATTTCATGACTTGAAGACATCCAGAAACAACCTCTACAGCGACCAGCGCAGGTAAGCCCTTGTAAAGGTGCGCTGCAGAGTAGTTGAGTTGACTTCCAAGGTGCTCTATAAAGCACTTAGGCTTCCTTTCACTCGCGTTGGGCAAGAATGAGCGAAATTGACACAGGGTTTGAGGAATATTATTATCTTTTGGAGTCATTTGGAAGGTTCCCTCACTTATCAACTCCTATGAGCTCTAAAATGGATGAGGAATGAGTTAAGGTGCATCCTATCTTCTCATCCCTTCCTCCATGGAACTAATTCTAAGTATGGAAGGTCATTCAATGCCACCATTTATGACAAAACCTCCTTCATCTTCCTATAAATTGACCATTCATCTAAGTGATCAGGGGTTGGATTATGTTGAATTGTAAGGAGATAATGTTGCTATGAGATTTAGCTTTGAAGCAAGTATTGTAATGCTACATGTTTGTCATGCTTTTGATGTGATTTGGATGGGATCCAAGCTTGAGGAATGGCTTTGAATTAGACACCAATGGTTGTAATTCCTTCTTCTATCTAACAAAGAGTTTGAACCTTTTTCCCATATGTTTGTATTGTTTCATAATGCTTATATGTGTGAATTATATCTGATTCATTTCACTTATATTCAATATATCATGTGCTTTGATCGATTCTTTGTTTTATGTTGTGTTTACAGGGTACTTCTAAAGCGTATTAAGTACAGGAAGGAGTGACAGGATCAATACAAGGGAGACGAGAGGAAAGCGGAACTACAAGTAGGTCTTCTTATCTTCTCATCTTATCTATTTCTTATAGGAAAAGTCTAAAATAATTTAAACTATTGTTCTATATACAAATACTTATCTAGGGAATTAGTATTTATCCGTAGATACCAAATTCTCCAAAATAAATTGGCGACTCCACTGGGGATAGATCCTGTTTCCTAATAGCTTATCTACCTCCTAAAACATCCTTGTAAACCTTATTTGTGTTCATAGATTGTAATTCAACTCTTTACATTGAAAAATTGGTCAAAACTGTGTCAAATTGCCTCATGAAATGGCTTACTTTCACCAGCGCAGGCTTGTAAGGGACGCAGTGCACTGCAAAGCACCACTGGCTTAGGGACAGTGCTCTGAAGAGCATTTTCTCCCTCTCTGGGCTGTGCTGATCCTCCTAGGATCAGTTTCCCATCTTTGGAAAGAGTTTTGCCAATTTTTCTTTGTTTGTTTGTTTGATGATCGATTAATGAAGTTATGTCTCAAAAAATAAGTGTTTATCTCCCGATCCAGCCCAACTTTGATTGGATTAAATAATGCTTCTTAATGTTTTCTTTGTCATTATTAACCAATAGTCAAAGTTAGAATATAGTTGATTAATCTTCATTCATAAGAAAGTGTCATAAAGTCTTCTCTTCCTTCGAATTAGAACTGTCGTAAAAGTATTCGTTCTCATGAAATATAGATTGATTGTATGTGCATAATTTCTTTTGTTCATATTCACATTAAGGAAATAAAAAAGAAATACATTCATGTTGCATTGAAAGATTTTGTGTGTGTTTATAGGAATAGTGTAGGGAAATTGCATTAGATTGTGCTCTTTTCTCTTTGATCGAAAGAAATATGATTGCTCTATCCCTAAGTAGCTAGGATTTTCATCGTTAAATTGAATGGAAAGAATGCTTATCATGATTGTTGCATTCCTAGGAATTTCAAAATACATCACGTGGTGAAATTGAAAGGAAAATTCCTAAGAAAGATCAACTTAAAATTAACATCAATTTCCCTAATGGAGCATTGTCATTAATGAGAACATTTAGTGGTTCTAGGCTAGAGACGTTTTCCAGAATCGTAAAACAAAGCGCTGTCACTAACTTTTCTGCAATACATCCTGAGTGTGATACCTCATTCCATGTACATGAGTATATTGTAGCTCATCCACGTACCTTCGAGTATATAGGGTGGTGTTACAGTACGTAAAGTATATGGGAATGCTCTCACTGTGCAGTTTTTCATTAGACAACTCTTATACGGACTAGGCCTCCACGTACCTTTGGGTATATATGGGAGGACAAATCTAGGTTGTTATCCATACTTAAGTAACCAAGTCAGCCACCTTATACATTGTGATACACCGAACACAACATTCGGGAATATTTCCTTCCCATACTTCTTGGTTCGCCAAGAGGTATTATGCACTTCACAGTTGCTTGGTAAACCTTTTTCCTAGTATACCCCTTTTTTTATTTCGTTTTTGATAATAAAATTAATCATCAATCATGGAGGAACATTAACCCTTACTCCGTCGTTCGTGGAGAACAACAAGAAAATCACCTTTGCTGCCTGAAGCTACACCTATTTGGTCAAAGTGGTCTCACTTAACTAAGTTTAGTACAGTAGGAACTCCTAGTTCTTCATTTGAATTACCTGAATCATCTATTTCGGTAAGTACCGAGACTCTAGTTACTCCAACCATTTCTAGTACATCTGTTTTTGAAGGAGAAGTTTCACAATTACCTGAGGACATTAACACTAATCCTAGTGAAATAGTAACCGAAGTTGTTCAACAACAAGTTGATCCTCAACTTGAAGTTGCTCAATAAGGAAATTACTTCTGAACTTGAATCAATTCAACCAAAATTTAATCCAGAACCTATTGCAGTTCAAACAGAAGTTACATATAAACCTAAATTTTTTCAGGAACCTCTTTCTGAAACTGTTGTTCATTTACCTGAACATATGGACTTCAAATTTGAACATTCAAAAGTTGTTACTTTACCAGAAAACGATCAACCGGTTATCCCTCAGACATCAGTAACTACTGAAACTTCAACTTTATCAATACTAGAGATATTTTACGGACCAGATGATGAAGTTCTTCCACCAGGTTTAATTGCTATAGAGGAAGAATTGGAAGAAGATTCTACACGGGGAACCCCATTCCACTTTGGAGCTGGGCTTTATCTTTACCCTCATACTCCTCATTTTACCACTCCGTTTGGTCCTCCTTATTTTCATGTACCCTTCGATTCTTTAGGGAAACTTTTGGGTCAATTAACTATGGCTGAACAACAGTCAACATCCCAAACTGTATCATCTGATGTAGTTGTGGGAGAATCTTCTGTTGCAACCTCTTCAATGTTTTCTACCACACCTGAGTCACACCTATATGGTGAATTGTCTGTCCCGGTTGGTTACCAATTTTTAACTGGAACCCACTAAGGGGTTGCTTCTACACCATGGTCATGACCCGTGTCCTCAACCAGAATTCTACCTAGTTCTTCTCTAATGGGAACTCAACAGTCTGATCCTGCATATCAATATCAAGCAAGGTAATCCCATCAACAAAGACCTATGTATCCATTAAAAACAGGATTTCCACCATATGGAGAGCAATATGTTTATTCATCATATCCTCCTTATTTTGGACGATCGTCGTATGGTAATATCTGACAATATTCAGGTCAACCTAGAATTCGAGTTTGTCAATGGAAACCAACAATGCCAGTTCAACCAAGGCTTGTGTATCCAACACAACCAATGCAAACTATGTCAGTTATTCATACTACACCTGTTGGTACCACTGTACCACAGTCACAAGTTCAAATTATTGTATCTCAACTAGTACAAATTGGTCCTTCTACCTTGCAACCACAATTTTTAGGTCAAGAAGTTCAAGTTTATCAACTTGTTTTACAACAACCACTTATTTATGGGGTTCAACAACAACCTCAAGTTAGTATACCCTTATCTAAACTGACCCAAGCTTACACTGGTACAGTTTATTCACAACCTAGCCAACTTTTCATTGCTAGGCAACAACAACCATTAAATCAACAATAGTTGTACCAACAACAAAAATAATTGATTCAAAAACTATGGCTGCCTCAATTTCAACAACCCCAATTCCAGCAATTCCAACCCGAATTTGGACTTGCCCAATAGGCTCATCCTGGGTTTGGACAATATCAAGCTTACCAAGGTCCTGGTCAACAAGGCTTTGCAACTTATTGACAACCACAAATTCAAACTTGTTATCAACAACCACCTTATGTCAGGTTTGTTCAATAACAACCCTACTAGGGTTATGAAATGCAGATGCCCTATGTTGGTATGGAAAGGCCTATTTCTCAGGAAATTCCATCATATCCTGGGTATGCTCAACCTAACTTGAATCGACATTTGTCATTTGTAGCAACTTTAGAATTACCATATTTAAATCGGATCACTAATGATCCAATCTTATATGCACCTTGATGGTCGATAATTCCGCATAAGTTACCATCTAACATTTCGAAATTCAATGGAAATCCCAAAGAAGACCCATCAAATCATGTCATGACCTTTCATTTATGGTGTTCATCTAACTCCTTAAATGATGATTCTGTAAGACTCCATCTTTTCCAAAGAACACTTACTAGTTTGGCTGCAAAATGGTACATCGAATTTCCAATAGCTTCTTTTGACAACTTTACGACTTTAGCCGTTACATTTCTAACCCACTTCCTGCTACCTATCAGATACGAGACTGGAACGGAACTCATAACCAATCTAAAGAGACTACTGCTACCCATATATTGGATCATATTCATGAGTGGCAGCGTCTTTGTCGAATGGTTAAGACATATGTTCTCGATCACATTTTAGTTGAGTGGTTCATGAAATCCTTGTTGTCATCAATCACTGAGGATGTGCCAAAAGAAGGAGTTTTCACAGAAGAGAAAGTAATTGCTCGCGAACAATACTTGGATTTGATTTACACACAATCTAGCATGCTTTACAATAAAATTCCCAGTGCACCTCGACCAGCTTTCATTGTTCCTTATCCTTCACAATCGAGTAAGGACTCTCATGCCGACGATGGTGTGATCTATTCTTCGAGCACGCAAACAGCAGGAAGACCATCTGGTCAAACTCTTGCCATTACCAATCAAACTACCAATGCATCAGAAAATAACCTTTCTTCCGAAATGAATGTCGTGTCATCTGACAAATGCAAAAAACAAAAGCAACCAGGAGGTAAGAAAAAGGGGAAAAACAAGAAAAAACAAGATAATTCCCCTCAAGAGAAATCATCTGATTCCTCTACTTTGGCAAGGAAATCTTGTTATTCATGTCTAATCTATAATGATGAGCATTTTACAAGAGATTGTCCACACTACTTAGAGGTCTCTAAACTTTTAAAGACTTAAAGCAAATCTGCAGTGTTGACTAATCTATTTCCAAACCCGGAGACACATTTGGTTGCGACAGACCATGCTTCCACATCCAAAGTTGTTAGGAAACCAACTCACAAAAGATATAAAAGATAGATGAACACTTTAGAAATAAGCCTCTTTGAGGGGCATGTTAGGTCCCTATACTACTAGTGTAACCCCATATTCTTATTAGTACAACCCCCTTATTATATTCTTGTGCCCATGTAGTCCCCATATTGTTATTATTGTGCCCCATAGAAGCCCACTATTGTTATTATTGTGCCCTTACATTATTATTGTTATTTCAGCTCTGATTATATTATGACCCCTTAGACTCCTATATATAGAAAGGAAACCGTTTCATTTGTATCATCGAAAAATTGTTCCTTTGTGTAATGTAAAACAAAAGATAGAAAAGATAGGTGAACGCCTTAGAAATAAGCCTCTTCCAGGGGGCAACCTCCTTTACATTACACAAATGAACAATTATTCGATGACACAAATTAAAAGACTTCCTTTCTATATATAAGAGTCTAAGGGGTCATAATATAATGAGAGCCGACATAACAATAATAATGTAAGGGCACAATAATAACAATAGTGGGCTTCTATGGGGCAAAATAATAACAATATGGGGACTACATGGGCATAACAATATAATAAGTAGGTTGTACTAATAAGAATAAGGGGTTACACTAGTAGTATAGGGACCTAACTTGCCCCTCTCCTTCAAAAAGTGTTGTCCTCAACACTTGAGTAGTTATTGATGCTCCTGTATAAAATTCTTGTCCTCCCATGTGGAATCTTCAGTAGGTAAGTTCTTCCACTTGATGAGATACTCTGAAATTGATTGATTTTGTAGCTGTCAGGTTCTTGTTTCTATGACTTCTCCAGGCTACAATATGATTTTTCCTTCCTCGTTAAGTTCTGGCAATATTATTTGAATTGGGACCTTCTACAAATTTTGAATGAGTGTCCACACTTCTTCATCCTTCTTCCATTCATACCTTGTTTCATTTATCCAATCTGGTTGGATAACAAAAACAAGCACACAACAATGCTTCCATATCCTCATCCTTTCTTGAGAGTGCATCTGCCACAATATTTTGCTTTCCTTTTTTGTAGATGATTTTGAAGTCATCACCCAACATCTTTGTGACCCATTTTTGTTTCTCTTCAGAGGATAATCTTTTTTCTAAAAAGTATTTATTACTATCATGATACATTTTTACCTTGAAGTGTCTTCCCATTAGGTAAGGTCGCCATTTCTCAAGTGCATGTATTACTGCCAACATTTCCTTCTCATAAATATCTTTCTTGAGGGACATTTGTTTGTATGTATGTAACCATAAAAATACCCAATCATCTACATCAAAACTTCTTTCATTGTGATGTTGATCTGCCTGTTGTTTGATTGGATTCTGCACCAAAGTGGCGTTATCCTTTAAAAGTTGGAGTACCTATTGTTGATTCTCAATGTGATCTTTCACTGCTTGAATCTTTTTGTTCTTGATATGTCCTTCCATCTTGAGAGTTTGAGGAGTGGTAATTTCTTCCAATGCATTACAAGATATGGTCGGATTTATTTCTTGATGCTCTATGTGATCTTTCACTTCTTGAACATTTATCTTCTTGATATGTCCTTCTATATTGATAGTTTGAGGAGCGGTAATTCTTGCCAATGCTTTACAAGATATGGTCAGATTCATTTATTCTTTCTTTGGGGTTGGTTCCTGGTGTATATCATGTTTCTTGATCCTTTTCTTCCTCCTCTTCATAATCTATGTAAAATAATTTCTTCTTAGAACACTTGTGACCTTTAGTGCATTTTATATCACAATTGTAACAAAGCCCTTTTTCTCTTTTTTCTTCTAGTTTTTGTGGTGTAATCCTTGTAGGTTGTGGAAGGCTAGGAGAAAAAAAACTTCCATAATTATAGTCATGAGTGTTGGGATTCCTTGTTTCCATAATTTCGCTTTCACTTTTTCTTACCCACTTGAATGCCTTCTCCAATGAATCAGGGTCCCAAAGATGAACCTCATGTTGAATGTTATCCTTTAAATTACCTATGAATACATCAACCCTTTTCTTCTCAGGAATATCATTTACCTTTATATTCAATTTTTGAAAGTCCTCAATGTGCTCTGCCATTGAACACTTTTGTTTGAGATTTGTCAAGTGGCTAAAGAAGGTGTTTCTCTTTGTATCCTCATAATGTGCTATCATTTCCTCCATGAAAATTGACCACGTAACAAGTGGTTTACAAGAATAAATCCCTTTATACCATAAAAATCGATCTGATTCTAAATATGAAGATGTAATACATACCTTTTGTAACAGTTGCACCTCATGTAGATCAAAATATTGCTCCATCTGTAGTATCCAATTTACTGGATTCTTGTCATCAAACAACTGTAAATTTGTAATTTCGGACCTTCTAGTTCTGAAATCATGACCTGCAGTATCCATCTGTGTCCTATTTCTAACGCCACTAGTCTGATCTAAATTGTATTCTCCAAGAAAGAGTTATGAAAAATCTCCCAAGATTACTTGATTATATAACTTTTCAGAAGAGAGAACTTGTATGAAGTGTCGCGTGTCACTGTTTTGACCTTTGGATTTGAAAAATATACACAAGAAACTAAAGTCCATCATCTTTCTGAAACTTCTTATGAAATTTCAATTTGATTCTCAGAGAGACAGTTATGATGATCTTCCCCAGGTCACCTATTTGGGATGTAATTCGGGAGCCTGCAGAAACCTAAATGTCTTCAATTGTACCTTCGTAAATATAGTGAAACAAGTTCTGAAATTTGAACCAGAGGTTCAGACCAATTTCTTCTCAAATGGATTTCTTGTTTAGGTTCTGCAACTTCGTAGAGAAACAATTATAGCACAAATTCCACGATGACTTGTCTTAGATGAAATTATGGAGCTTGCAAAAACTCCAACTTCTTCAGATCATATATCCTAAAATGTAGAGAGACAATATCCAACATTCAGACTCGAGGTTTAATGAGATCTCATCACAAATGGATTTTTTCTTTAGCTTTTGAAATGTCGCAAAAACAAAGTTATAGCAAAAATGCTGTGATGACCTATTTGGAGCAATGAAACCCTAGAATCCAAAGCTCTGATACCAAATGTTAGGAAACTAGCTCACAAAATATAGAAAAGATAGATGAACACCTTAGAAATGAGCCTCTTCGAGCGGGAAACGTGCTTTAAAGTACACAAATGAACAATTCTTCGATGATACAAATGAAAAGACTTCCCTTCTATATATAGGAGTCTAAGAGGTCATAATATAATAAGAGTCAACATAACAATAATAACAATAGTGGGCTTCTATGGGGCACAATAATAACAATATGGGGACTACATGGGGACAACAATATAATAAGGGGGTTGTACTAATAATAATAAGGGGTTACACTAGTAGTATAGGGACCTTACACAAGTATTCATGTTATCCATCACAAAGCCACAAAACAAAGCTTTGGTGTTGATGAGAAATAAAGATTATGGAAATCCACTGTCATCATCGAATACTCAGGCCACTGATCAACCTAATCCTTCGACTTCAACTTCATCTAAAAATAGTCCCCCTATTGTACTAGAATTGACAATAAAACCACCAAAGGGAGTTGTGCATAAATCGACATTTAACCCTTGGGCTCAAGCAGCCTAGAACTATAACATAGTGGAAGAATTTGCTCAATCACCTTCTGCTATGTCGACACTCGAGGTGTTACAAAATTGTTTCTCCCATAAGAAGGCTTTACTATCAGCAATAGGCAAGGTAGATCCTACGAATTCTAATCTTGTGGTTTTTAACCATGCGGGATATACACCACAATTACCAAATCTCTCAATAAGAATGTTCACCAAACTATTATTGATGAGGGTGCACGTACTTGCATTATGTCAATGAGCTGCTAGAAAACACTTGATTCACTGCCATTGTCATGATGACCAACCACGTTAAAGATTTTTACGGAGAACATATACTCCTTGTGGGATTTTGAGTAACCTACAAATCGAATTACGGGGGAAAATAGTTACTGTTGAAGCTGAGGTAGTTGACAGACCCCTTGATTACAACATTTTACTTGGAAGGCCATGGGTATATGTTATGGCTACTATGGTTTGCATGTACTTTCATACTATTGCATTCCCTCATAAGGGTGGAATCATAGCCATCAATTAGCTATCCTTCTTTGCCAATAGTTCACAGGCTATAGGAAGTATTTCGTTGGTGCACGGAACTCTGTTATCACTTCAAATTGTTGAAGTAAGTCTCTTTAAAGATCCTTCCCTAATGGGTACTTTTACGCTACCATCACCATCTGATTTAGTGGAAGTAGCAAGAGTATAGACTTGCAACATGATTTAGTCCACCTCATTTGACTCAAGGAGGATTGCCAACAATTTTGAAGTTGATAGTAATATTGAGGTAATGCTGCTAAGCCCCATTGAACTAGCATAGAAATCAATTTTTTGAGCTTGTGTGGCAAACCAAAATCACCATTCACCAATTGTATGGGTAGACCATTCGTTAGAATATGGTACTTTTTTAGATCCTTTCTCAAGTATACATTCTACGGATGAAGGAATCATCCAATCAATGATGATAGGAGAAGAACCTTGGGAATATTATCATCATCGCCCATCTTCCACATGACATCGAAGATTATTCAAATGAACTAAACCACCCTTCAATTGTTGATTTCCTTTAGAATTCAGTTTTCATAGACATAGTAGAATCTGAGCGAAACGTGTCAAATATTGAAGAAACGATTTCTATTAATATTTCGACCAAAGCCTAATATTGTAGAGAATATTCATGTCAGAAAATATTGTTCTCCATCATAACTCGATAGTTACTGTACTCTCTTTCGTGAATTTAGAGATATCTTTGCATGGTCTTATGAAGAAATGTTGGGCATTGACTTTAGTATTGTTGAACACGAAATCAAAATGTACCCTGATGTCAAACTAGTTCGACAGCGACTTTCACCAATTCATCCAAAGAAAGCCGCTATAGTTAAAGCAGAATTTGAAAAAATTTTGCGGGCTGGTTTCATTTACCCTGTAACTCTTATTAACTGGGTTTCCAACATTATCCATGTCATGAAGGAACAAGGGAATATTTGAGTGTGAGTCGGTTATAGGGATGTAAATCAGGTATGTCCAAAGGACAATTATCCTACTCTTTTTCTCGACTAGATTATTAAATGAATGTGCCGAATGTGAAATATTCTCATTTATGGATGGATTTACCAACTACAATCAAATCAATATCTACCCACAGGACCACATGACCAATCAAAAAAAACTTTTATTTGTCCATAGGGCACATTTGCCTATAGGAAACTACCATTCGGTATGAATAATGCAGGGGCCACATTTCAGAGGGCAATGAACTATGCCTTCCATGACCTCAAGCACATTGTTCAACCTTTGACAATATACCTGCTCATTCACAAAAGCAAAGTGATCACCCGCAACATTTGAGAGCAATATTTTTGCGATTTCGACACTACAAGGTATGCCTCAATCAAATCAAATGTGTTTTTTGTGTTGGTTAATTGCTCATATTTGTAGTGTCTAGAGAGGGGATTCAACTCGATCTGTTAAAGGTTCAGGCAATTCTGGATTTGCCTCCACCTTCAAATATTTTACAGTTATAGAGACAACAAGGGAAAGATAACTTTATGAGGAGGTTCATTCCTAATTATGCTGCAATGGCTAAAGGTTTTACACTTCTTTTGAAAAAGGAGATAACCTTCCATTGGGATTAGGTTGCGTAAGTTTCCTTTGATGCTATTAAAGATACCTTAATTAGAGCTTCATTAATGTATTCTCCAAATTACCAAAATGATTATTACTTGTATCTCGCCGCTACAGATACAACCATTGGCATGGTTTTAGCGCAGGAAGAAAATGGGATTGAACATTTGATTTATTACTTGAGTCGTAATCTCAATGATACAGAAAGTAAGTACTCTTATGTAGAAAAACTAGCTTTGGTAGCTGGGCAAGATGTTCAAAGAGTTCACCATTATATCCTGCTACGGAAAACAAATGTCATTTCGGATTGCAACGCTATGACTTACATTTTGTCACATCAATTGTTGGGAGGGGGGAATACTCAAAATGGATAGTTATCTCATAGGAATTTTATTTGGAATTCATCAAGTCAAAATCAAAGAAATATCTAGTTTTTGCAGAGTTACTTTGTGACCTTCCCTCGACCTCTATTGATTCAACATATGAACCATCGATTTTGGATGAGTCTCTGTTTCTAATATCGTCATCTAACGTGTGGTATGGAGATATATTGATCTATCTCTAGACCCAAATTTTCTTGCCTGATACCTCTCACTCGCAACAATGATGTATTCGTTACCAAGCCAAAGATTATTAGATCATTCATGACACTCTTTACCGTTGTGGTATCAATACAGTTTTACGGAGGTGCCTCATGTATGAAGAAGCCGAGAAAGCATTGAATGATTGCCATTCAGGTTCCTGTGGTGGACACTTATCTGGATATGCAACCGCACAGATAATTCTCCATGGTGGTTACTTCTAGACAACTATATTCAAATATTGTATTATTGTTGTCAGAAGTTGTCACGCACGTGAGATATATGACTGAAAAACCAAATGACCACCTACACCATTGCATCCAGTTGTTGTTGTTTTCCCATCTGCCAAATGGGGCATTGAATTTATGACATGTAACCCCACCTCGGATGGGGGGCATGGGTATATTTTAGTCACCATTAACTATTTTACCAAATGGGCCGAGGCAATAAACATTGAACAACAGAGGCAAAACGATTGCTCTTTTCTTTTTTAACCATGTGGTTGCTCGGTTTGGTGTACCATAAGCCATAGTTATAGATCATGGGTTGCATTTTTGCAATCACATGATCACTGAGTTGATTGCTAAGCTAGGACTGTCACATGATAGTCCTACCCCATATTACACACAAGCGAATGGACAAGTTGAGGCCATCAACAAAGTCCTAAAGTGGATGTTGCAAAGAATCATAGGGGTTCATAAGCGAAACTGGCACTTAATCCTATACTCTGCCTTGTGGGCATATCAAACCTAGGTGAGGAATGCAACTGGATTCACAACCTTTTGGTTGGTCTATGGTTTGGAAGCAATCTTACTGATACAATGCGAAATTTCATCACTCAAACTCACGATTAACCTTTTACTCGACACTTCTGAAGAAGAAGCACGTTTCTTGGAATTAATCCATCTCGATGAAACCCTTCATGATGCCACATTGGCTAATGAAGCACATAAGAAATGTATTAAGGCACAACATGATAGAAATGTCCAGCCCCGTATATTCTCAGAAGGAGACGTGGTCTTGCTTTACAATAAAAAAGCTGATAAAATTGGAGTAGGGAAATTCGAACCAATGTGGATGGGTCCTTATATTGTCAAGTATGTTCTGGCAAAAAGTGCCTATGAGTTAGTAGATTATGATTGGATTCCATTGTCACAACCCCGAAATGAGATTTACCTACTTGATTATGCGTAGTAAACCTCACTGTATGTATGCTTTCATTGCATGTGTGTCAATGTATCTTTTAGAGATTTTACCTAGTTAGTAATCCACTTTGCATTTTTTGTAGATGTCGGAGTCTTCAGAACCTTTTGTTGGTTACGCAGATGGTGCTAGTCATAGTACGTAGAACTTTTCTTCTGCAGCATGGGCTATTTTCGCTCCAAGTGGCGAGTTAGTGAGTTTCCAAGGGATTTGTATTGGTCGATCGACGAACAACATTGCTGAGTATAGTGCGTTGATTGAACTACTCTCCGATGCCATTTCACTTGGCATTCATTGAATCATCGTTAGGCTAGCCTCACGACTCGTTGTACTACAAATAACAAACATTTATACTGTCCAAAATCTAACAATTTTTTGTATGTTCGTTAGAGTTCGTATTTTGGAAAGACATTTTGAACACATTCAATATCAACATATTTCCAGAAATCTTAACACATTAACTGATTCTCAATTATGTGTTAAATATACATTTTGCACACATGTAAAATAAATATTTTCAATTCACATCATCAGTTGAATAGGATTGCAAATAATGTAGAAAACTCTTAAAGTAAAATAGATAGGTGTTTTAAAAGTTTTTACAAAATTTGAGTCTAAGACACATTTGGTCATCTGACCCAAAAACTCAAAATGTATGCAAATCGTCCTAAGTAGATCTAGTGGTGCTCATGGTAACAAGTCACAGCCTGTGTTATCATGCAGAAAAGCCTTGCCCAGTGGCTAGGAACACCGATAGTGTGGCGTTGTAGCCTCATAGGTAACTCCTCGATGTGGACAGCAGAATACTAAGGGTTAATCCCTCTATGTGATCCTGCAACTCTACTAAGGTCTCGTCCAAATCCAAGTCCTCGAGAACTACTCTCTCGATGTTTCTCTATGCTGGCCCACCTGCAACCTATTGGTGTCCCACAGGTTGAATAGTACCCACATATGCATGCATAAGAGTAATTTTAGTTTAGTCTTGGAAACATTAAAAACACAAAAAACATGTAGAAACTTGAAAAATCAAAGAACACTTTGGTAAAACAACTTACCAATAGCACCCCATTGTGCTCCAACTAGTAGAATCAAATCTGGTTCTCCATGAAAATCCAAACCTGAGTATGGATGTTCCTCAATAACAAGATGTTCTCACTCAAGCCAACTGAAGAATGCAGTTGAAAAAATGATTGTTGATTGACCCACATGTCGAGCCATCAATTCGACCCATCTCTGCATACATGGATCTCTAGGACCAGCTACACCCAAAGATACATGTTGTGGTTGCATCAATGGGATTCTCTCTAAGGTAAAAGTGATTAAGATCGAACCATAGTAGAAATTATTCTTCTTACCATTTTTTACCTTAGTCAGTTGTTCTTTGAGTGAAGAAAGAACAACCTCGCACCAGTTGAAAATTTTTGGGTCTAAACACTCCAGTGCATACTATATATTAGATCTGTTCGCTAGATGTAGTGTCACACTTGATGAGCCCCAGAAATGGGTAACTATATGGGCTCATTTTGCCTATTGCTTCTATTTAATCCACCATTCTCCACATTTTTTTGGATGTTTTTGAATATATTTATGTCAATTGAGTGAATGGGGAAAGTCACTTTGCCACATAGTCTAATGCGTGTTTATTGCAGACTTTTGCACAAGGACCATGTTGGGTATACGACCAAAGTGTCACATTGACTAGAAGTGGGGAGGATCATGGGTATACAAAGATGGACAAATATCTCCATTGGTATGAGGCCTTTTGGGGTAAGTCCAAAAGCAAATCCATGAGGGCTTAGGCCCAAAGTGAACAATATCATACCATTGTGGAGATATGTGGTGTCCAGAGTCCTTACAAGTGGTATTAGAGCCATGCCCCGAAGTTAGCCAAGTGGATGAATCCTCGGAATGCCGAACGAAGGAGCCATGCCCCAAAGTTAGCCAAGTGGATGAATACTTGGAATGCCAAACGAATGTGGTGGGCCCCGGTAATATCACGATGGGGTCCGTGGATGAGCTCGGTTAGACAGGCAGTGTGCTCCGAATTCTTCATGGAGGTGTCCTAGTCCCAACACGGTGAAGAGTAGTTGACTTGGGATAGAGCAAGCTCTCGAGGCAGGTGGTGTTCCATGTAAGGCGTGTGCTTCCAACGCATTGGAGTGGAGAATCTTGGTTGGTAGAGAGTGGACAGATGGATAATCGTTTGAGCGGAGGCTCAATGGTCCTTTGTTCGAGGGGAGGATTGTTGGGTATGCGACCAAAGTCCCACATTGACTAGAAGTGGGGAGGATCATGGGTATATAAGGATGGAAAAATATCTCCATTGGTATGAGGCCTCTTGGGGTAAGTCCAAAATAAAATCCATGAGGGCTTAGGCCCAAAGTGGACAATATCATACCATCGTGGAGATATGTGGAGTTCAAAGTCCTTAAAGACCAGGCATTTATGAGTAGATTAGCAGTCGAACTTGAGGAAACAGGGCTGAGCACTTATAGGAGGTGTGTCTCCTACATTAATGACCCCTTCCTCAAGTTCTCCACCAGCAGCTCAGAGTTCAAAAGCCACCACATCAATGATTCCAAGGGGTAGCCAAGAAACTCAAGTGGGACTGCTGTTATCTCCCATTTTAGGTAGCCGAGTTCCTTAAGTTTAGGAGGACTGCTAGGGGTCCTCACTTGTATAAATAAGAAGGCTTCAGGCCTTAGCAGGTTAGCCATTTCAAGTCTATTTTTGCACTTTTGTGCAGTGTTGTACTCAGCTCACTTTTGAGCTCCTTTTGCAGACAGTTTTGTGATGTAACTATTATTTTTTGATCAATGAAGATGAATCCAGCTTTGAACCAGCACTGATCCTTTCTATAGGGTTGAAGCTCTTGGGTTAGGGCCCAACCCAAGCTGCCCAACACCTCCTTTGTATATTTATATGTTTTTTTCTTGCATTCATAATCTGATTTCTCTTGTTTAGGATTAATATTGCTTTGGTAAAATAGGTCGTTTTTTATGATTAAATTAGTTGTTCTTGCTTCAAGTTGTTTAAGTAGTTTTTTGTAGTAATAGAGGAAGAACCAACAAGGCTACCAGTAGGCCTGGATTCCCTTTCTCCCTCCTTGGAACCATGAATTGAGGATGAGGCCTTGCTACTGCCCCAAAAACACTATTTTTTTCCTTTCATGCAATTGGTAGTGTGATGTTTTGAGTTGGAGAAGTTGACATTTGCTTGGATTCACATGCTTAGACCATTTCTTGTTCATTTACTATGGCTTTCTCACGTAGTTTCCTATTCATAAAATTTTGTTCAGCACTTTTCTGTTTTTAGGTCAAATTAGGAAAACTCTACTTTTTTCCGTTCTTATTTGGGTCAGTTTTAAGAAGCAAGTGTGAAGCTCACTTGGAAAATGTTCCAACTTGTCATCCTTCAACATCACAACCTATACCAGCTCATCTTTCACAGAATCCTTCACTTGTTCACCACATTTCACCAAACTGTCCTAATTTCTGCATTCCTTCACAAAGTCGCTTTCTTACCCTTTGAGCAAGTCCAACCCTCTCCTTCATTCTTGATCTTCATTGACAGAGTCCTAGACCCTCCAACACCTTTAGCCAACCTTCATTTCCTTTTTCCCACCATTTTTTCACTTTCAGACCTCCAAAAATCACTTTCGGCCTCCTCCTATAGAACTTCCTGTAGAATTTCCTGTAGATCCCTTGTAGCCTTCCTGTAGAAGTTCATGCGAGTGATTTTTTGAAGTCTGATCATAATGGAAATCTCCAGAAGGGTACTAGGGACTTCTTAGGACCCCTCCACACCTTCCTCATCATCTGCAAAGGCCAAATCCATTTTCCTTTGTCACCAAATTGCTACACAGTCACAATTAATCAAATCACAAGCATAATAAATCCATATAAAAATACTCAAAATTGAAAAAAGATAATTTATATCCATTTATCTTCATAAGTAGCTTGAATAAATGAAATTTACCTTTTCAGTAATCAATGGCAACCATTCCAGTAGTTTCCATCTCTTTTCTTGCATGATTAGGGCTCGCTAAGGTTTTCTAGGGTTTGAGTTCTATTTCAGTTTTCATTCTCTTTCTGCAAGTAGAATAGCCCCCATAGAATTAGTCTTCTGCCATCAAAGTAAAATCTTCTTTTGAGAACTCATAGAAGTTGGCTTAAGCTCCTATCGAATTTGTGCCAGCTGATCAAGTGACAGCCGGAGTAAGAGCTAGTACTTGTGCATACAGCACTATCGCTTCCAAGTTTGTTACGAACTACCAGTTTGATAAAAGTAAAGAAGGGAGCCCTAGGAGTTACAACATTATTGCTGCAATACTGGATCTCACCACCTCTTTTTGGCGCAGTTGTTGGGGAAGTGTCAGAGTATTTGTGATTACTACTTTTATTCTATTTTCTACTGCAACATTCTGCTAAGTGGTTTATTTCAGCAAGAGTAGAGTAGTTGTTCCGTTTCAATTCTGCAATTTCATTTTAGCAAAAGTAGATTAGACATTTCCTACTTTCATTTCAATTTTTCAATTTCATTTTAGCAAGCATAGATTAGACATTTCCTGCTTTCACTTCAATTCTACAATTTAGTTTTTAGCAAAAGTAGATTAGACATTTCCTACTTTCATTTCAATTCTGCAATTTCATTTCAGCAAGCGTAGATTAGACATTTCGTGCTTTCATTTCAATTCTACAATCTCGTTTTTAGCAAAAGTAGATTAGACATCTCCTGCTTTCATTATAATTCTGTAATTTTCCATTTCAACAAGGTTTTTTAGTTAGTTGCAATTTGTTGTTCAATCCATTTCAGTTTTTGCAGGTACAAGCAGAAAAAGAAACACAAAAATTCAAAAAAAAAAAAATATTTCCTTTCATGCCTCGTAGGAATAGAGACAATTTAGAAAAATTCCTACCCAACACCCCCAACACATCACTGAGTTTCCCTTCTCTCTTCTTTGGTGGTAGTGATCCAGAAGATCTTATAGGTGAACCTCCAGAGATATATGAAGATCCTATAACAAAAGAAGAGCGAGAAAACATTCCTCCTGAGACCATGGATGAAAACAGAAATGTTAGAGGGAATGGGGAAAGAATAGAAGGTACCTTTCCTATTTGGGAGACCAATGGGGACACGAAAATGAAAAACATAAGTCCTTCAACCTTACCTCACTTCCATGGCCTAACTACCGAAGATCCTGATATTTCTTGTTTGAATTTGCTACTCTCTGTCGAACCTATGACTATGTAGAAGATGAGCAGAAGTTGAAGCCATTTCCTTCTACCCTCAAGGATGCAGCCTTGCACTGGTTCATGTGGTTACCTAGAGATAGTATCACAACTTGGGCTCAGATGCAGCAATTCTTCAACAACAAATACCGAGACTATTGCGGGTCCAAGGAAACTAAGGAAGAAATCTTCCGTATGACCATGGGTAGTGATGAATCTTTAGAAGACTATGAAGAGAGGTTTCAACTCAGTTATAAAAGGGCCAAGTGCACACTTGAACCTGAATCTTTGAAGTTGGTTCTGCTCAGATGAGTCCCTGAAGACCTTCTAGATACCCTCCATTTGCTGGCTGCGGGGGACATCTATCAACTACCTTATGATGACATAAAAATTGTGTTTAGAAACCATTCCAGGTCAGCCAGGAAGAGAGGTAGGGGAAGTCAACCATTAGCCAGTACATCCTCATCTAGCTCATCCCTTAGAAATGAACTTGAAGATTTCAAGAGAGAGGTGAGGAAAACTCTTCCCATGCACATAGATACCTTGCATATCAAAAGGAAACAAGAGGAAGCCAAGCGAGCTTTGGCCATCTTTTATCCTAGGTGCACGAGAAAGCACCGTAGGAACAAATGCCCACTGCACTCTATAGAAGTGTGTGTAGTCTATGAACAAGACCATCCTACGAATCAATGCCCTTCCTTGCCCGGAATCAAAGCTACATATCAAGGGGCTGAGGGAGCCACTGAACCACTCTATTTCATGAACCAAAGGAGGCCACATGGGCCCAGACCTTCCCAGCAGGGAATGCAAGGGACCTCCCAAAGTTATTACAACCCAAATCAATCCACTTCCATGCCTTCTTAGGGTCCCCCTACTCATCCTTCCTGGTCCACACCCCCTTCTTGGTCATATCCTTGTCAATACTAGGTTTCTCTAGCTGCTCATTCATTTCATCATTATGCTCAGCCACATCTCAGTGGCGTGCACCTCATCAGGGGTGGAGGCCCCAATATAACTCTCCCCCCACTCTTTTGCCTCCACCACCTGCTCAACCATAACCATTACCTCTTGCTCCTCCAAGGCAACCCTAGATACCTACTCACCCGAACCTAAACCCCAACAACAAACATGCCCAGCAGGTATATAGTGGGGAAACATCTTGTCCAAAGTATGTTGTGGAGATTCAGGAGATTAACCTACGATCTGGGAAGGTTCTCCTAGATAGCCAACCTCCTCCTAAGGAGGATGAGGAAGAAAAACGGGAAAGTGAACCCAAGTTCATTCCACCCTTTCCTGAGAGACTAACTGGAACCACCCAACCAACCCTAGAAGAAACTGAACTTCTAGGAGAACTAAAACAATTATGTGTAAAAAGACCCCTTCTCCAAGCCATAAAGGATGTGCCTATATACTGAAAGATGATAAAGGAGAAGTGCTTCAAACAACCAGGAAAGTGAAAGAGAGATGCCCAAACTATCAACATTATAGGACAACTGTCCAATTTGATGTTGGGGCAAGTAATTTGTCTAAAATATCTAGACCCTGGGAGTCCTGTAGTCAATGTCCACATCAATGGCACCATAATCCCCCATACCTTGATTAATCTAGGGGCTGCTATTAATGTGATGACCAGGGACACTATGCTCAAGCTCAACCTTTAAGGATCCCTAAGAAAGACCTCAACAGTACTGCAGTTAGAAGACGGCTCCACCGTGACCCCTGAGGGGATTGTGGAAGATGTCATGGTCTCTATTGATTCTTGGGAGTACCCTATTGATTTCCTGGTTCTTCAACCAAAGGCAAAGCTCACTGGGTATCCTCTCATCCTGGGAAGACCTTGGTTGGCTACTGCAGATGCCTACATTAGCTGCCGAGCTAGGAACATGACAATCAAGAAAGGGCATATGTCAAAGCAGCTAGTCCTCTATCCTCCTGCCCAACTTCTGCTGAAACATGATTTACCCCTCCAGTTGGAGGAGGAAAATGAGGATGAAGTGTATTCCACACCATTTTGTACAGTAGAAACTACCATGGGGTGTCCAAAAATTGAGGATGGTCTTATTGGGAACTTGATCCATAATCCACCCCCAGTGTGTTTCCCTTAGAAGAGCTAGTGGAAGAAACCCAAGCTAATCCTCTAAGTTGATCTCCATGTGGCTAATCCAACCTGCCACCGAGTCAAGAACGTGGAATTTGGCCCAGAAAAAACTTTGAAGATCAACCCATCCTTGTCCACCTCTCAGGAGAAAGAACTATGTAGCTTATTGAAAAATCACTTGGATGCTTTTGCTTGGAGTTATAAGGAAATGAAGGGAGTCCACCCTTCCATCTGTACTCATCACATTTACATTAAGGAATATTGTAAACCAGTTAGGTAGCCCCAAAGGAGGATGAATCCAACCCTTAAGGACATTGCCAAAGAAGAACTGCAGAAGTTGTTGGATGCAGGATTCATCTACCCATCTCTGATAACGAATGGGTTTCTCCTTTGGTGCTAGTGCCAAAGAAAAATGGGAAGTAGAGAATCTGTGTAGATTATCAGGAATTGAACAAGGCCACTAAGAAGGACCATGTCCCTTTACATTTCATAGATCAAGTGTTAGATGGCCTGGTAGGGAAGAAGTTCTTCTCCTTCCTATATGGGTTTAACTGGTACAACCAGATCCAAATCAGCCCAGAAAACTAGGATAAGACCACTTTCACCTATCCATGGGGTACTTTTGCATACTGGGTCCTTCCTTTTGGGTTGTGCAATGCTCCTGCCACTTTCTAGAGAGAAGTACTAAGCATATTTGCTGAACTGTTTCATGATTCAGTGGAGATCTATATGGATGACTTTACCCCTTATGGTTCTAACTTCCAGGAAGCTTTAACTAACCCAGGAAAAGTTTTAGCCAAGTCTATTGAAATGAAACTGTCCCTCAATCCTAAAAAATGCAAATTCCTGATGACTAAAGAGACCATGCTAGGTCATACAATTACTCAACAAGGATTACAGGTGGATCCCAATAAGATTTCTATCATCGAAAGGGTCCCACCTCCTCAAAAGGTAAGAGATGTTTGAAGTTTCCTAGGCTTATCAGGGTATTATAGGAGTTTCATTAAGGATTTTAGCAAGCTAGCCTCTCCATTATTTGGCATTTTAGGGAAAGATGTTGAGTTTATATGGACTGACAACTATCAGGAGGCTCTAGATGCCTCGAAATGTAAGCTCGTAACTACCCCAATCTTGAGAGGTCCAAATTGGGCCCTACCTTTTCACATTCACACAGATGCCTCGAACAAAGCGATAGGAGTAGCCTTAGGGAAAGTTGAAGAGAAGTTGCCTTATGCCATATATTTTGTCAGTAAAAACTTGTCTAAGCCAGAATTAAACTACATTGTATCTGAAAATGAGCTCCTAGCTATAGTCCATTCCCTAAACAAGTTTAGAAACTACATCACTGGTTATCAAACATTCGTACACATTGATCATGCTGTAATTAGATATTTGATGAATAAAACAGACGTAAACACTCATATCATTAGATGGTTACTTTTATTGCAACAATTTGATTTGACTATTGTTGATAAGCTAGGTAAGGAAAATGTTGTTGATGATTTTCTGTCTAGACTAGATTTGCATGTAGGTGAAGAAGTAATGGTGGATGATCAAATGCCAAATGAACACTTATTTTCTATTTCAGTACTCTCTCCATGGTTCACTGATATAGAAAATTACTTGGTTTCAGCATAGTTTCTGCCACACCTGTCCTAAAAAGAGAAGAGCGAGATCATGAGGAAAAGCACCCCTTTCACTTGGATTTGGGGCAACCTGTTCAAACTTGGCCCTAATCAGATTTTGAGGCAATGTGTCATGGAAGAGGAAGTCTTTGACATCCTCTTAACTTGTCATGATGGTCCTTGTAGGGGCCACTTTGCAGCAAAGAGGACTGCTTTCAAAATTTTGCAGGCAAGTTACTATTGGCCCACTCTTCATCAAGATGTGAGGAGATACATTAGACAATGTGACCGATGTCAAAGGATGGGAAAATCGACTCCAAGGGATGAGATGCCCCTACAACCTCAAGTGATTTTCGAGCCATTTGAGAACTGGGGCATGGACTTTGTGGGTCCTCTCAACCCTCCCTCAAAACATAAATCTTACATCATTGTGTGTACTGATTATCTCACAAAATGGGTAGAAACAAAGGTGATCAAGGCAACAACAAAAGAAAAAGTAGTTGATTTTTTAAGGGAAAATATCTTCTACAGGTTTGGCTACCCAAGAGAGTTAGTTACAGATCAAGGGAGTCGGTTTGCCTACAATTTGGTTGAAGACCTGCTCACACACCAGGAGATTAAGAACATAACTTCCACCCCTTATCATCCACAAGAAAATGGATAGGTGCAAGTCACTAACAAAGCTTTAGAAGGGATTTTGACTAAGGTAGTGAGTAGCAGCATAAAATATTAGGCAGATCGATTAGTTGAGGCCACCTGGACCTATAACACTCCTTGGAAAACCACCACAGGTTTCACACCCTATGAGTTGGTCTATGGGAAGAGGGTTTTGCTCTCCATAGAATTTGAATATAACACATTAAGGATGGCAGCTTAGCTGGAACTAGATCTTAGCCATGCACAAAAGAAAATATTGCTTCAGCTAAATGGATTCGATGAACAAAGAATGCAGGCCCTACTCCACTCAAAGGTAGTCCAACTTCAGGGAAAAATATGGCATGACAGACACCTCAAAGAGAAACAATTCCAACAAGGACATTGGTCGTTGCTGTATGATTCAATATATAAGGTTTTCAAGGGCAAACTGAGGAGAAGATGGTTGGGACCATATATAGTAGAAAAATGCAATGACAATGATTCAGTCCTTATCCAGACCATTGATGAAGAAGCCATCCCCATGTTTGTCAATAGGCATCGATTGAAGATCTACAGGAAGCCCCTTTCCAAGCAGGAGTTCATTGAGACCTTGGGTAAATCAGTCTGGAGGAGGTCCCTGTCTCCACTCCACCCACACCCTGAGAAAAACCAAAAAAAAAAAACAGAAAAAACAAAGAAAAAATAAAATGGGATAAAAGATCCCTAGGTGAAAGCCACTAGGAGGTGCCCAGGGTAGGCAGTGAGGGTGAAAACCTATTGGAGGTGCCCCGGCTATCTAAAAAAAAAAAGAAACCTAAATTCTTTTGAATAAATTGCATGTTGCAGGAAGGTCATTGTAGGTTGCAGGAGGTTCACACCAGAGGAAAAAGACATGGCTAGGTTGCATGCACCCTTCACAAATCACCCCATCACCATTATCCTTTCCCAAGTTTTGGTCTCATTTGTTCTAAAATTTTGCATCCTACAGGAAGCTCTGTGTATTCTACAGGAGGATCCTGTAGAAAATATAGAAAGGCCAAAATCAATCTCAGAGAAGGACCCGAGAGTTGGAAAGTTGTCTATGAGGTCTTTGAACCTCCCTGCCACCATCCATATTCCTATTTTTCCATTCCATACCTATACACCTACATTTCCACTCGTTTTTTCTATGTCCTTGCACAACCACATACATAAATTCTATTTCTTTCATTCTACAAAAAAAATGATGACAAATAAAGGTAGCAACATTTTTACTCATTCCTACCTGATATCTCCCAGTTGTGATTTCTTTTCATTCGAAACCTTCTTCAGCAATTTAGCCCTACTCAAATATTAGCTTGAATTTCAGAAGGAGAAGAAGCTATAGGAAATCCTATTGGATTCCTGTAGCAGCTAATCCCTTTGAAAAGCATACTCCAGAGACAGGGTCAACGCAGCAAGATGCATGAAACATGCAAGGAGCAATGTTTGAACGAGAGATCATCAGCAAAAGCCCAAGGCTGAGCATGCAGAGTGCAAACAGCAACAACAACGAGGAAACAAAGTGCCAAAGTCCGAAATATGCATAAAACAACAACGACTGAGTAGGTATGTGCATAAAACTATTCCTTGATTGCATGAATAATATTTCAAAACTGCATGAACTGTGGGAATGGTCAATTAAACGGAATCAGTGGCCAACTAACTGGCCACCCTCATTTAGTTCACACACTTTCATGGAATTTATTTGAGCCACGTCCAAATTCAAACTTCCGATCAGATACGCAGTCAACACGTGTGGCATGTCAACTCGGGAAGAAGACATTCGAAACCGGTAGTGGTGGCGGCGGATAATGAGAGTAAGGAAGGTGATGGCGGTCAGGCGGCATGAGGAACCATAATGACACTGGCATAGGACCAACGGTCCAGATGGGAATAACATACCCATCCTGCCACCTCATCTCCTCACCACGGATTATGCCAATAGTTAAGTACAGTGCGCTCTAAGCCTCCACCACCCTTTTGGTTCATTTGCATGTTACAAAGCTCTCGATTGCACTGCTCATCTACCACCTTCAGAGAAGAAAATGAGTAGTTTCTGGTAGTTTTTTTTCAAAACCCTCCCACCTATCGGGCTCTACAGGAGGCCTGCTACATTCTACAGGAGCACGACTGCATTCTACAGGCACAAGAACACCTTCTACAAGGAGATTTCTACAGGGGAAACAAAGAGAAACTCTGTAGCTGAAAAATCGGAATTCTTGTCAAATTCGAGCTTGAAACGAGGTAGGCTCAGGAAACCTCTCTGCATATGAATTATTTGCATAAGGTGGTTGATTGAAAATAGAGCCTTGGATTGAAAGAAAGCAGAGTGAATCTTAAAAGTCTGCTTGCATATTTTCCCTGAGTTCCACACAGTTCACTGTTTTCCTCTTTGCATTCAAAGTCTGTCTTCTTCTTTCTCACATTCTACTATAAAGAAAACACATGCAACCATAGAAACCAGACTGTTTGAAAAAATCGAATTTACATATCTGTCTACTTTCTGAGAAAAACCCTGTGTTATTTATCCTTTGTTCTATAAAAAAAAAACTTAATTTCCAAAAGAAAAAAATCAAATTTAGGGTAAGAGCAGTTTGAAACAAGGGAAATATTGCAATTTTATGTTGTAAGGAGAAAGCACACGGGAAATTCCTTATCTAGTTTCAGAAAAAGACAAAATTAAGCTATCCCTCTGTTTTCAGTTTTGCCTGCTTACTCACTTGAGCATTTAAAAATAAATAAAAACTCAACACCATGCCAGGAGGTTTTATGAGGAAAAAGCCTTTGAACTCCAACCAATTGCATGAGCACCCTTAGCTAGTGGCCCTCTTCACCAGGGAAAATTGGATGATTTTCTTTAAAAGAATACATGGATATGATGATGTGGTGATTGAAGAATTTTTAATGACCTTAAGACCCCATTCCAAAACACATGCTACAATTAGTTTTAGGGATCTGACCCTAGAACTTACACCTAATTTTATTAGTCGAATCATAGGTCTTACACTTAGGATCCCCTATAGCAAGGAGGAAAAAGCATTGGGACACGTTTCCAAGAAGACATTTTTTCAACCTGGGGAGAATCTTGTAGAGGATAAAAATGGGGTTAGAAGGACAAGCTTACCTCCTCCATGGAGTGAAGTCAGCTACCAAATAATGAAATATATCACTTGTGAAGGAAGGTTCAGTATAATTTATGATTATCACTTTAGGTTATTACATGAATTGAGGTATGGGATGGACCTACCTCCAGTTAGAAAACTCAGTCTCCCATATTTCCTCCTCTAGTCTTTAACAGAATGTAGCACCAAGCTAAATGCATGGGTCCCAAACCAACTGGCCCACCATGGCCTCATCAAATTGCTAGTAGAATATGCCTTACACACATATACCATTCCCATAGCTTGGGAAATTTTCAGGAATATGTCCAACAAAGATGACATCAAAAATTTGTTTGGGGATATTAGCCCATCTGGCAGTGAAGAGGAGGAAGAGAAAGAGGAAATTGAGGAAGAAATGCATGAGGAGACACAAAAAATTCAAACAGAGGAAGAACAAGAAATAGAGGAGAAGGAGAAAGAAGAGGAGAAATCTGACAAAACTACTGCTAAGGCTAAGGTAGAAAAGAGACAACCTCAAAATCAGAGAAGAGAAAAAGGACAAAGGCTGAGAAGAAAAAGCACAAGAAAGCCCAAAAGAAGACTGCCACAGGCAAGGATGGGACCTAACAAGAAAAGGGGAAGACAATACCAGAGATAACAGAGACACAAAAAAACAGCAGGCGTAGAAAAGATTGCAGAAGATGAAGGGGAACAATAGTAGGAAGAAACATCCCCTAAAACATTGGCAAAAGAAGCAATAGCTATGTTGGCTACATTAAGCACTCCAGCAAAACGAAAGGGAAAGGGAAAAAGAGAAACATCCATGTATTTCAAGGCCAGAAGGAGCACCAAGATAAAGGTGGGCAAGCCCCAGCCACCATCAAAGGAACCTATAATAATTGAGGATGCACCTACTGAGAAAAAGGAGGAATCCCCCTCCAAAATCTCTATCACTTATGAGAGAGGGAGTCCCAAAACTTCCACCTAGAAGGAAAGAATCAGACTAAAGGACACCAAAATAGTTCTACAGGAAGCTAAGACCTCTCTATAGGAAACACTAGCCAAGCTAAAGGAGACTGAAAAATTAGAAGAGGAGGCAGCAGAACAATCACAAGAGGAAGACAAGACTTAATAGATACCTGAACCAGCACTCAGCCTAATTTACGCTCATATTACAATTTGCTAGAAGGTGGGAAGATCATCCCACAGAAATTCATTGTGCCCATTTTCTTCGAATTACAACAAGAAAGAGTTAGAACACACACCAGGATGAAAATTGCTAAATCCAAGGGAGTTTTAGATATAGGGCACATGGAAGAACAGTTGAAAGAATTAAGAAGGGAGTTGGCAATGGTGAGACACAGCGACATCATTAAAAGAGCCCAACTAAAGGAGGAAAATTCACAGCTAAAAAGGCAATTACAGTGCTTTCAAGCTGATCCAATTAAGCAGAGAAGTACGAGGGGAAATATAAACAAGAAAACCAATATTGAAGGTCTCATATATGCTTCTCTGAAGGGAAAACCTCTCCTACTTCCAATAAGTTGGGATCCCTCTTCTGCCCATAAATAAATAAGTGTCGATGCACATTCCTCTTTAAATAAATAGATAAAGGTGAAAGAAGAGAAAGGCTTCCTGCGCAAAGAGGTGAAGCAAGAAACTCCACCAAGGTACTTCCTAGGCTCTGTGGTAGTAGAGCAATGTTTGTGTCCCTGTAGTGACTCTATTTGGGTACTATCTAGAGTTGATGGCAGTGGAGGAACAACAAATATGAAAAACTATACTCTGAAAATATAAAGCTCACGAACTTTATTACCCTATCCTGATTCAAAACATTGTGTGTTTTTTATCTTATTTTTATGTTTAACCGAGTAAAGGAATGAAGGGGGATCTTTTTATGCATGGGGTAAGTGGAAAGCCATGGTAATTTGAATGATGAATTACTTCCTAAGGAAATAAACCCTATACAAAATAATTGACTGAGGAAGAGAAGATGAAGACCTACCAGTGAGTCGTTGTGACAAACACCCTACAAAATTTTTCATACACCCAAATTTAAGAGCCTATTTTGGATCTAAGATTGGTAATTCCATAGTCACTTCTTGGTAATATGATACTTTTAAGATCCCTTCATGGATCAAAAGTGTCAAAGTCACTTGCTCGAACATGCTGAGACTGCAAAAAGTTCATGAGCTCATTCTTTTTACGCAAGCTTGGAGAAGCATAGCATGTTCCATAAAGACTGTGCCTGTCTGATTTCCAGTCCATGTTGACATTGAGTGCACACTTACGACGAAAATTTCTCACATTATAGTTGTGTTTGTAATTCTATTTTGGTCAGTTTTGCAAATTTCCGCCTTCACGCAGCTTTTTTTTCATGAGTGTCATTTTCATGTTTTTGGTTGTCGCTTTGGCTTTCCTTTATTCCAGTTAGTGTCATTTTTATGTTATCTTTGGTTTGGCATGTGTTACTTTATCTCCTCATTTACATATCGCAAAGGTCATTCGCACTTTAGTAATTGGCGTCATTTTTCATATTAAGTGTCACGCAATATATGCATGCTCCTTTTGGTAGTTTGAAGGGGTTATATTTGTTTGAATGAGTTGGTCTAATCATGTAAAAATTAGTTGCACTAATTCCAAAGTTTTAAGCATTGTCGCATAGGTGTGTCGTCACGGTCATCGCAAAGTGTACCTTTAGTGTCACACTTGTCGTAAAGTTTCTGTATTGAGGGGCACATGTTGTTAACATGTTTTGGATGATCTTTGCTCTATTTTCAAATTGTCTCAAGTGTGTGATTAAGGTTAAGTCATATCATCATTCGCAAGTGTCTCTTTGGTCCCACCCTTAGCCAATTTCAAAAAATCCTGACAACTTAGCCTCATGTATCCCTCCAGAACTGCGCATTTCAAAACTTCAGTGCTTAAGCCCAGAATTGTGCATTTCACAACCTCAATGTTGAAGCCCAAAATGATGAATTTTTCAACTTTAGTGCTCAAGCCTAGAACTATGTATTTCACAACTTCAGTGCTAAAGACTAGAACTACTCATTTCAAAACTTCAATGCTCAAGCTCGACTTTGCCTCCCTAAGTTTCATAATTCATTGTCTTAGCCTAGCCTCAACTATGCACTTCATAATCTATAGCCTCAAGCCCATCTCTTGAGCTCTTGATCTACATAATTTCAAGTGGTCCAACCTCCCTTGTCTCCTGGATTTGCACAGTGTGTTTACTCAGTGTCGATCACCTCATCTTACCTTTCTGACTCCGAGAACTATACAATTTTCTTCCTCAGTATAGCCTAAATTTCACATGCGTAATCTCAAGGATTGAGCCTTAGCGCTAAGCTCCTAAACTATAGAATTGTGCAGTCACATTTTCTTTAGAACTACATAATAGGATGATCCAATTCCTATCCCCTCGGCTTTTCATCTTGAACTCATAGAATACACAGTTTTCTTCCTCAGCCTAGCCTAAACTATGCATTGGGAAGTCTCAAGGCTCAAGGTTCACCCCTAAATTCCTTAGTTGCACAACTTCATAGTTATTGAGCCTCTTTCATAGCCTGTCACCTAGTTCTGGATCATTGTGTGCATCAATGTGCACCATCTTAGAGTAGGGGTTTATCAGACTAATGTCATATTGTCATGAGTGAATTTTCTAGGAATTTACAGGGTAAGTTGCTCAGACAGAACACCAAAAGGACACCACTCACAAACAGATCATAGATCAATACACCAGTATTTTGACGTGGTTAAAACCCTCAGAGAGGGAAACAATCCACGGCCTGTGCCAACGTGGCTACTACAGGCAATTTATTAATAAAAGAATGAAAATTTACATAAGCTTCTCTCATGCACGGTTAACCTACAAATGACCCTCCATGCGCTTTAAATAGAATTCATGGACCAATCGGGTGTCAAGCCACGGATCAAGTGTCGGTAATACCGAGGAGAGAATGAACCGTCGGATCACTACATATCGTGACCGTCGGATTGTAAGTTACAAAATGTACACAGTAAAGAAACACACTTTACCTAACTCTATACTAGACCAAGTTGAACTTAACTATTCCTATGTGTCGGAATATCCTAACATCCCCCCTTAAGAACAACTTGGGATAGGATTGAAGGATTTACAAATATGACACAATAGGAGAAGGAAGGAGGCACTAGAGCCTATCCCCCCTTAGTGACAACTTCCTGAACTCCAAGCATATATCGAAGTTTAGTGAAATTTGCCTCTGTGAGAGCCTTTCTGAAGATGTCTGCAACCTGATCATCTGTTGAACAATATTGCACTTCAAGAACATGGTCATGAATGAGCTTTCTGATGAAGTGCATGTGAAGTTCAATGTGTTTGCTGGGCTGATGCTGAACTGGATCTTTGCAAAGCTGAATGGCACTTTGATTATCACACCAAAGTGTAGTCGGATGCTGCTGCTCAAAGCCAAATTCTGATAGGATCTGACGAAGCCACAAGGCTTCCTTACTAGCTCCCACGGCACCACGATACTCTGCTTCTGCTGACGAAAGAGAAATGGCAGCCTGTTTCTTACAAGCCCATGTAATAGGTCCTGAACCAAGAGTGAAGACATAACCGGCAGTAGACTTCCGATCTTCAGGGTCACCAGCCCAATCAGAATCAGTGAAACCAACTAATAGAGGAGCTGCTTTGGCACTGTAATGAAT
>APFE030613284.1:0-40747 GCA_000404065.3 Pinus taeda | reverse complement strand
TAAATAGAATTCATGGACCAATCGGGTGTCAAGCCACGGATCAAGTGTCGGTAATACCGAGGAGAGAATGAATCGTCGGATCACTACATATTGTGACTATTGGATTGTAAGTTAAAAAATGTACAATGGTAAAGAAACACACTTTACCTAACTCTATACTAGACCAAGTTGAACTTAGCTATTTCCTATGTGTCGGAATATCCTGACATCCCCCCTTAAGAACAACTTGGGATAGGATTGAAGGATTTACAAATATGACCCAATAGGAGAAGGAAGGAGGCACTAGAGCCTATCCCCCTTTAGTGAAAACTTCCTGAAATCCAAGCATATATCGAAGTTTAGTGAACTTCCCCTCTGTGAGAGCCTTTCTGAAGATGTCTGCAACCTGATCATCTGTTGAACAATATTGCACTTCAAGAACATGGTCATGAATGAGCTTTTTGATGAAGTGCATGTGTAGTTCAATGTGTTTGCTGCGCTGATGCGGAACTGGATCTTTGCAAAGCTGAATGGCACTTTGATTATCACACTAAAGTGTAGTCGGATGCTGCTGCTCAAAGCCAAATTCTGATAGGATATGACGAAGCCACAAGGCTTCCTTACTAGCTTCCACGGCACCACGATACTCTGCTTCTGCTGACGAAAGAGAAATGGCAGCCTGTTTCTTGCAAGCCCATGTAATAGGTCCTGAACCAAGAGTGAAGACATAACCGGCAGTAGACTTCCGATCATCAGGGTCACCAGCCCAATCGGAATCAGTGAAACCAACTAATAGAGGAGCTGCTTTAGCACTGTAATGAATGCCAAACTGTACTGTATCTCGAACATAACGAATTATTCTTTTAGCTTCTTTCCAATGACTTTCACGGGGGTTTGCATAAAACGAGCAACAAGGCCAACAACAAAGAAAAGGTCAGGACGAGTATGGGTTAAATACAAGAGTTTTCCTACAAGTTGACGGTATAAGGTAGCATCAACTTCAGGAGAAGTACAAGAGACTGAAAGTTTGACTCCAGACTGAAAGGGAGAAGGAACTGGCTTACAATCTTCCATGTGAAAATGACGAAGAATATCACAAGCATACTTGGACTGGGAAAGGGAAATACCCTCCTTGGATTGCAAGACTTGAAGACCGAGAAAATACTGTAAGTGTCCTAAGTCTGTCATTTCAAATTTCTTTTTAAGGCTGGACTTCACATGGTTTATAAGGTTGGGATCACTACCAGTAAGAATAAGATCATCAACATAAAGAATAAGGATGATAAGAGAGTTGCCCACTTTCTTGGTGTAGACAGTATTGTCAGAATAACACCTAGAAAAGCCAGATTCTAAAAGAAAGCTATCCATTTTGGCATACCAAGCCCGAGGAGCTTGCTTGAGACCATAAAGAGATTTCTTAAGTCGACATACAAGGCTGGAGTCTGTTTGGATGAAGCCAATGGGTTGTTCCATATAAATTTCTTCATGCAAGTCCCCATGCAAGAAGGCAGATTTAACATCCATCTGATGGACTTCCCATTTTAAAGAGGCAGCAAGGGAAAGAACAAGGCGGATAGAGTTCATTTTGGCAACAGGGGAGAAGGTGTCAGTGTAGTCAATGCTTTCAACCTGTGAAAAGCCCTTAGCAACAAGACGAGCTTTATGTTTATCAACTTTCCCATCTGGTCCATACTTGGTTCTGTAAACCCATTTACATCTAACAAGTTTGCGTCCCTTTGGTAGAGGAACAAGATCCCATGTATCATTTGCCAACAATGAATGATATTCTTCATTCATAGCCGCTTCCCAATGTGGATGGCCTGAAGCTTCTGCAAAAGTGTCAGGATCATGATTTACTGGAGCTTGAGCCAGTAAAGAAGAGGCTCTTTCAAACTGAGAACGTGTACGTTGTTGATCTGTAGGATCACCGGCAAGATCACCTGCTGCATCCCGAGTAGCACGGACCCATCTTGGAAGTTGAGGATCCTGAGAAGGTGGGGGAGGATTGTCATCCTCACTTTCATCATCTGAAGAAGAAATGTTTTCAAATGTAGAAGAGATAGGAGAGGTGGCACATCGCCGGACTAGGCTTGTAGGCCGATTTATTTTCATCAAATTTTACATCTCTTCTAATTTTATCATTTTTGGACTTAAATGGAATAAGTCTATATGCTTTTACATCTTCAGAGTATCCAACAAAGGTACATTTTTCACTCTTTGGTTCTAAAGCTTTATGTTTTTCATCTGGAATATGGGCCCATGCTTTACTTCCAAAAACACGAAAGTGACTTACATCTGGTTTAATGGAGCTCCATGCTTCTTCTGGAGTGATGTTCTTTAGAACCTTAGTAGGAGTGCGATTTATTATATAATTTGCACAATTAATTGCTTCGGCCCAAAAACTAAGACTGAGTCCTTTAGATTGCAGCATACAATTAGCCATTTCCTTTAAGGTGCGATTTTTCCTTTCAGCTACACCATTTTGGTGTGGAGTGTATGGAACAGTATGTTGCATTTGAATTCCATTTTCGGTGCAAAAGTTGATGGATGTGTTTTAACATATTCTCCGGCATTATCTGATCTTATCTTAAGAATTTGATGTCCAGATTGTTTTTCAACAAAGGCCTTAAAGGCCAAGAATTTGTTAAATACTTCACTCTTGAGTTTTAAGAAATATATCCATGTGCGTCTGGAGAAATATCAATGAAAGTTAAGAAATATTGGTAGCCAGAGAAGGAAACAACTGAAAGTGGACCACATAAATCACTATGCACAAGCTGTGGAGGGGCCGAGGCGTGCCAAGAGGCACGTTTTTCAAAACTGTCCCGTTGATGTTTTCCGAGTACACATCCGGAACAAACACCATCTCTGCAAGATACCATGGGAAGACCTGTCACCATATTTTCTTTACATAGGTTCTGAAGAGAGCAATAGTTTAAGTGACCAAATCGCTCATGCCAAAGTTTGCTCACTTCATCATTATGAGCAACAAATACTGAGGGAAGATTTGATGACCCAAAGTTGTAAAACTTATACAAACTTGTGGAATCATCAGCAATACCAGTAGCTAGAATCTGTTTAGGATCTCTTAGATCCTTGATTACAACATCATGAGGTGAAAATTCAACAATTTTACCTTCACCTGAATGAGTTATCTGATATACAGATAGAAGGTTGCTGGCTAAGGTTGGAACACATAATACATCATTAAACTGACCATTGTCTAGATGAACAGTTCCAGTCCCTACAACATTAAGAGATCTATCATCACCAACATATATATTTTTGGTGTTACAATCATGTAAAGAAGAAACATGGCTTTGTTTTTGGCCATGTGATAAGAGGCTCCAGAATCAATGAGCCACTCATGAGAATGAGAAGAAGAAGATACATTTAATGCATAACCAGACTGAGATGATTGACAACGACATGCAGAGAGTGCCATTCCTGAAGATGAAGTTGAAGTTGAAGTAGAAGAATGCTCCACATGGATGTTATGTTTCTTCATTGCGGCTTCCAAGGCTTCCATCTTCTTAAGCATTTAGATTCTAAGTGGCCATCTCGATTACAAAAGTTACAATGTCTATCAGTCTTCTTGCCTTTGTTTTTATTTGCCTTATCATTCTAGTGAAATGATTTTTCATTTTGAGGCTGAAATTGCTTAGGACCCTTGTTTGGTTTAGGACCATTCTTTTTAGGATATGACTTCTTAGGAATCTTTGAGTTTGGTTGCTGCTGGGTGATTAACGCTTTCTTAGAAGAGTTTCCAAGATTAAGAAGACCAAGGTGTAAGAGTTTTTCTTGTTCTCTTATTAAAGAATCACAAAAAGCATCAAAGGAAGGGGGCTTGTAGTCATGTCCTTGAGAAATGAAGGCTTCTCTTGTAGAATGGAAGGTGGAAACAAACACAGAGTAGGCTGGTCCCAACTTAGTAAGAATGCAATAGATAAGGGCACTGTCTTCTTTCTTAACTTTAACACCTTCCAAGGGAAGTCTAATGGTCTTGAACTTGGACAAGAAATCTTCAATGCAAGGAAAATCATTGGGGTTTAATGTAAGCAACTCATTTTCAAGCTGATGGGCTCTAAGTTCATTTTTTATTCCAAAAACTTTAGTAAGATGCTCCATTGCTTTATCAGGAGTATCAAGTTCAGCAATATGGAATCTAAGATCGGGAGAGATAGACATCCCTATCAACCCACGTGCTTGATATTTCCTATTTTCCCATTTGGCTACTTTATCTTCATCTTTTGGCTTGGTTTCTTGGCCTGTGGCAATTCGGTAAAGACCTTTACTTCTAAGTAAATCCACAATGTAGGACCACCATTGGAAGTAGTTGGTGCTATCAAGGATAACTTGGCAGGAAATTTCCATTTTTTTACAGAAACTGAAGCTAGATATGCTGAAACTAAGTGTTCCAATGGAAAGATCTCGAAAAAATAGGCTGGTTAAAAAAATTCGGTTCTGAAAACGGTTTCCAGATGAAGAAGTTATGACCCTTTTAAAAAAAGTTGATGAAGGCGACGGCAAAGTGCGGGAATGTGCGGAAATAAAAAAACCCTCATTTTTTCAACAAAAAGGAGATTTGAACCCAAGACCTCTACTCTCTTAAATTAGCTTTGAACCAAGTGATCTATACAAAGAGATAGAGAGAGAGAGAGAGAGAGAGAAGGGGGGGGGGACTTTGTTTTCTTTTAGTCACCGATGCTTTGGATTGCGTTTTTGCTTGAGAAAGCTCTTTTTCTCCCTACAAAACAAAAACACAAAACCCAACACGGACATGCAAAAAAAACAAGCCTTACGGCTTAATGTTAGCTTTACCTGGAAACTAAATATTTTCCTCAATGTTTCTAATTTTCCGAGATCACACTAAGGTGCAGGGAAAAGAGCATACACATGAGAAAAATCCTTCCTTTCTGTTTCTGATTTCCCATATCGCACAGAGTCACAGGGCAAAGAGCATACGCAGAAATGAAAGGTATAGATCGGTAAAAAAAATAGCTAAATAAACCGAAACCGAAATAAACAGAGAGAAAATAACAGTAAACTGCAAATAAACACTGTATACCTCCAGATCTAAAAAAATGACGCGGCTAGGGCTACCGGAAACCTTTTCGCATGAAACGAAAGGGGTTCCTCACTGGAACAGATGCTCCCAACACAACAAAGCAGTCCTCTCGGCCCGAAAGCAGTCAGAAACAGCAGATCTAGGAGATGGCAGTCGCATGCAGTTCTACCGGCTTCAGATTTGGATCAACAACGGACACGGCCCTCAAATAGCTCTGATACCATGTAGGAATTTACAGGGTAGGTAAGTTCCTCAGACAGAACACCAAAAGGACACCGCTCACTAACAGATCACAGATCAATACACCAGTATTTTGACGTGGTTAAAACCCTCAGAGAGGGAAACAGTCCACGGCGTGCGCCAACGTGGCTACTACAGGCCATTTATTAATAAAAGAATGAAAATTTACATAAGCTTCTCTCATGCACGGTTAACCTACAAATGACCCTCCATGTGCTTTAAATAGAATTCATGGACCAATTGGGTGTCAAGCCATGGATCAAGTGTCGGTAATACGGACCGAGGAGAGAATGAACCGTCGGATCACTACATATCGTGACTGTCAGATTGTAAGTTACAAATATACATAGTAAAGAAACACACTTTACCTAACTCTATACTAGACCAATTTATACTTAACTATTCCTATGTGTCAGAATATCCTAACAAATTGTAGATAGAGGAACTCTATCATGCTATGGCAAGATGATGAAGAAGGAGATGGATAATGAGAACATGTTATAAGACACATATGGAGCTGAAGGGATAAGATGATCAAGAGGAAAGAATACAAAGGAATGTCAAACTTTAATAGAATATGAATATCAAGATAACATGGAATACTCCTCATCTTCAAGTCATAAGGAGGAGGAAGAAGAAGAACACATACCATATTTTCAAGAAGACACAGAGAAAGAAGTAGAAAGAAGGACAACTTGGCACTATCACATCATCATGGAGACCATGTCATTAGTGTCATATGATACCCTATCACAAGTCATCATATGCCACATTGTTATTGTGGATTATGTAATTACCTATTTGAAATGTGTTTTAAAGTGGAACTCCAAAGGACACACATGGAATATGAAGACTCATGTAAGTGGTAAAGTCATAGGAAGTCAAATAGTCATGAGGGTAGTTAGAAACTCACAAGGAGGTGAAGCATCACCCCTTGGTTATACATACACCCTCATTGTATGATAAAAGGACTTTTCATCTTGGCTCCTCCTTCAAATCATTAGAGAGATAAGCTAGTTATTTTAGGGAGCAAGCACTAGATCAAATGCTCCAATACTAGAGCTACTGATGTTCATTGTATACATGTGTATTGGAAATTTTACTTAATAACAAAAGCCTTCAAGGCCAACACATTATTCATGCATGTATTATGAATTTTTATAAGACTATTCTGCATATATTTATATTTCATGTTAGATTTCACATGTGCTAATATAGTTGAACTATTTTGGTTGTTTTAGTACTAATATTATGAGAATGTGATGTAATGGTTTTCATTGCTATCCCATACTTGTGGACTACTCTATAGATAGATATTTTTCATTTTTTGGTTCTAATGATTGTCTCATTCTATGTGGACTATTCGACTAGATGTTAGACATATCCTTCCTATTCATGTGTGTCTCTTCTTAGGTGGTACCACTACCTCTCTCTTAGAGGCTCACTTTCCTCTCCTCTCCACAGTAGAAAAACTTTAACACGTTTACAACTAAACAATCACCAAGAATAGCCCCCTTTCTTTTCAAAAGTGCATGTGCACTCCTCTCTCTTGTTGATAGTTAGAGCCAAGGCATATCCATAAGAAAACATGGCAACTGAGCTGATATTCTGGATGTGGCTCCTACTCCAAATTTTGTGAAGTCTAATTGGGACCTTACATTAGGGAGGCCCCTTAGTTGAGAGATTTTTAGCATCATCAACAACCACATAAAAACCCTGTACCATCCACCCTCACTTGCAAGAAAGCCCCCATGGCGCACTGTTATCCATTATATTTAGGTGATGATGACCATTGATCTAATGTATTTCACTTATCAACAATTGATCTAGTATCATTGTTATCAGAAGATGAAGTTATCCCAAGTCTCCTTATGAAACCTCCTCCACCAACAAATAGCATCAAAGCCACCTTGCCCAAAGAATGTGAAATACCAGCATTGTGACTCATGGTTCAACACCTTCCTGACACACCCCCTATTGAGAAACCACTAATTACCTTGGAAAATTTGGATGAAAGTATAAACGCTTTTCTACAACAAAATGAATCCATGAAGCATTTTTTTAAGGCTCAGTATGACCAAAAAGTTTGTTCCCACATTTTTTATGAAGGCAAACTTGTTCTCTCTTATCATAAACCAACTTCAAAGATTGGCATCAGTAAGTTCAAACTTAGATGACATGGCCCCTACATCATCCACAAGTGCCCTAAGGAGGCATATGTCCTATCTAATGATGATGGCATGTATCTTCCCCACCCATTAAACATGTTAAATTTAAAATGTTACTTCCCCTAAAACTCACAGGGTCCAATCTCACTTGTATATTGTTTATTTTGTTTCCATTTCAGTTTGAACTTATTTTTCCAGTGATTTTTCAAAAACTTCTATTGAGGAATTATTTTAGCATGTGCACATATTTACATACCACTTTTATATTTACATTTTCAAGCTAATTACGATTGAGAACTCTCACTTGTGGTAATATTAACTACTTTTGTGTAGATTTTTTGCACGGACCCCATATGACATCTCATGGTAACAATAATGCTCTAGTATTCTCATCATGTATGATAAATCAAACTAGAATATGAAAAACTAGAGAAATACAAGTAGAATGAAATTCTTCTCTGATCCTTTGATGGGATCTGATCTACATGAGGAAGAAGTAGTCACTAATGGAGGGTGGATGTCTATGGATAAGATTACCATTGGAGAGATAAGGCCATTGCACAATGCGTGGAGGACATCGAGACACATATGAATTCTCGTATTAAGATATGTTGCAAACCAATTTTAAGGTTCTCAACAAATATGGCCAGAGGTCACGATGCAGTTGAGTTGGCCATCGACAGTGTCATCAAGGTAAGACATACTTGCAATAGAATCCAATGATCTCTTTCATTGAATTCAACCAATTCTATATACTGTATCCCACAGTCTCCTTCCTTGAATTCATCTGATTGTATAAATTGTTGTTGCCTATGTTCCTTTCAGATGTGTTTCGTCAATGTATTCAACTCTATTTTGAAAAATATATATACACAATCAATGGCAATTTATTGTGGAAATTTGGAAAGCATATGATGAATGAAGTGTTTCAATTAGTTTATTCAACAAGTTTTTTTCTTTTTTGTCTCTAGTAGAATTTGTGATTTTATAGTTAAGGGTTTTTTTTTATGGATAAATCTATATTTCTTTTAAGTGTATTATGTAGATTGTGTGTTTTATTTGAAAATTAGTCTGCATATAAATAATTTAATCTCTTATATGACAAGATTATGCAAAATAATTGTTTGAATCAATTTATTGAGCAAAGTGTTTGCCTTTTTATGCATTCGGTAGAATTTGAGATTATAGTTAGGGGTTTTTTGGCTATGGAAAACTATATTTATTTGAAGTGTATTATGTAGATTTTGTGTTTTATGTAGGTTTTAACCCCATACAAAAATTACCTGCATACAAATTCTAAAAACAAAAAATAGAAGATGGAAAGAGCATAAAACTTAAAATATATATACACAATATTTTCCCCTATATTGAGATTGATTTTTCATTATATTCCTTTCAATGTTACAATACATATATATACATGCCGAAGCATCCATAAACCCCAATCCATTAACCCTAAGTTAGAATATAATGTAACAAACCAAAATAAACATGTAATTAATCAACAAATTAACATGAAGTTCAAACTATGAGTAGCACTTACCTGTGGTTGAAAACTGCTTACTACAAGAAGGTTTTGGGGATTACTCTCCAACCAATCGTGGGCTCAATTGTGCAAGGACTTGCTACAACTAGCCACCCCAAAGCCCTCAATCAATGTACTATTGCGAGTGACTCCTCTTTCTTAGAACACTACTCTCCCAAGAGAATGAATGATAGAATCTTGGAATCATGGAATGCCTCCCATCCTCATCACCATCTAATAAATAGAGCAAATGATCAAGATGATGATAACGCAGAATATGTTTTTACTTCCTCACGAGAATTACAACGTTCATCCCGTCTTAGAAGTGACTATGAAGATGTCTGGATCTTGGATTCAGGGGCAACTTAGTACATGACTTGTTGATGTGATTTTCTTTGGAATTGTCAAGATTGCCAACTTAATTCCATTTTTCTTGTAGATGATACAAAACATAATCCTTATGGAAAAGGAGCAGTTAAAGTTTTTCTCCCCGGCATTAGAGAAAAAATGATTTCCAATGTATGGTATGTACCAACTTTTAAGAAAACTTTTCTCTCTTTAGTCACCATTCGACAAGAAGGACATCAGGTAATTATGGAAGATGGATTAGTTAAGATTAATTCAGTCAAACAGAGCTTGAAAACTGTGATGATAGGTTATGAATATGGAAAACTGTTACGGATGAAAGGGACAGTTATTCCAAGGCATTCTGATTTTGTAGGGGAAGTGACTACATGTATTTCACCTATAATACTATGGCATGTTAGATATGGACATTTAAATTTTGAGAGTCTTTCTCAATTACAGATACAAGGGATGGTTAAGGCTCTACCAACTTTCAAAAAGGAAAATGAAGAATGTGAAGCTTGCATTTATGGAAAACAAATTCGAGAAAGTTTTCCAAGAAGTTCATGGCATGCAAACAGGCAGCTACAACTAGTTCAAAATGATATTTGTGGACCACTACAAACTTCATTTGGTGGTTGCAAATATTTCTTACTATTCATTGACAATTTCAGTAGAATAACTTGGGTTTACTTCTTTAAGAACAAGTCAAAAGCATTTGAGTAGTTTAAAAATTTTCACCAACTTGTTGAAAATGAAGTCAAAGAAAAGATAGGTACTCTCAGGACAGATAATGGGGGAGAATTCACTTCAAATGAATTCAAAACTTATTGTAGTGAAAATGGTATAAGATGACATCTTACAAATGTTTACACTTCGCAACAAAATGGAGTAGTCAAAAGAATGAATAGTACCTTGTTAGGAATGGCGAGATCCATGTTAACTTTCAAGAGGTTAAGTCCAACATATTGGGCAGAAGCAATACATACAATTGTCTACTTAAGAAATAGATCTCCAACTGCTTGTTTAGACGGAATCACACCTTATGAAGCTTGGTTTGGTTTCAAATCTCAACTTAAACATCTTAGAGTTTTTGGATCAATATGTTATGCCTTAGTTCCGAAAGAAAAATGAACTAAGCTTGACTCACGAAGTTTGAAATACACAATGATTGGCTACTCTGATGAGAAGAAAGGGTATCGTCTTTTGACCAATGGAAAATTTATTGTGAGCAAGGATGTCATTTTTTATGAAATTGAGAGTAAGAGTGCTGCAAACATCGAAAATATTCTTCACAAGTTAGGAACGAAGGGCGATAAAAGAAAAGGAAAAATGAAAAGTCAACCAACTTCACCAAATTGGTATAAACTTGATTTTGCTTCCTCTGAAGATGGGTCATCCAGTCCATCTACTTCAACAACATCATCTGGGTCTTCTAGAAATTCATCCGCATCTCCAAGCAATAACAATTCTTTTGACAGTGATTCTCCAAACTCTTCACCTGAACGAAGAACATCAGTTTATATCTTTACAATCATGGACACTTTTTAGAATCTCAAACAACTAAGCATCAACTACCAAAATGGGCAGTTCAACTTTTGAAAGATGTAAAGCCTAATGAGCAGAATAAAACATGCATTAGGTGGTCACATAGAAGTGAAGGCAACTTTGCCTTGATAGAAATTAATTTTATTGAACCTTCCACATACAAAGAAGCAATAAAACATAAAGAATGGCAATAGGCTGTGGTTGAAGAATATCAAGCAGAAATTGATAACAACACTTGGAAACTTGTTGACTGTACATCAAATATTAAACCCATAGAATGCAAATGGGTTTATAGAATTAAGTATAATCAGAAGGGAGAATTTGAGAAGTATAAAGCACGACTTGTCGCAAAAGGTTTTTCACAGTAGGAAGGCATTGATTATGAGGAAAATTTTCCTCCTACAGCTAAATGAAACACCATCCGATTAAAAATTGCATTGGCCGCTCAGAAAGGATGGAAAGTTTGGAAAATGGATGTGAATTCTTTTTTTCTCAATGGGGATTTACAGGAAGAAGTGTATATGACACAACCACCAGGTTTTGAAATTGAAGGGCAAGAACATAAAGTCTACAAATTGATCAAGGCTTTATGGGTTAAAAGAAGCTCCTCAAGCTTGGTATGCAAAGATGGATGAATACCTTAAGAAAGTTGGTTTTCAATGAAGTGAATCTGATGATACTTTGTATGTGCGACAACAGGGAAAGAATATAGTAATTCTTGTTATGTATGTAGATGATTTGATCATTACTGGCAACCATGATAATCATATTGCATAGGTGAAAAAAAAGTTACATGCAGGTTTTAGGATGACAGATTCAGGATTACTTCACTACTATCTTGGAGTTGAAGTCTTCTAATGTCCACATCATATTTTCATTTCTCAGAGTAAGTATGCAACAGAGGTTCTTCAACGATTTGGCATGCAGGATTGGAAGCCTGTTCTTAACCCTATGGAGCAAAACTTGAAACTTTCAAAATTTGAAGGGGGGAAAAGGTGGACAGTACTACTTAAAGACAGTTGATTGGCAACTCGATTTATTTGACAAATACTCGGCGTGATATATCTTATGCAGTCAATATTTTTTCAAGTTTTATGCAGAAAACACGAGACAACCACTAGAATGCAGCCAAAATAGTTCTTCGATATATCTAAGGAACAAAATATTTTGGTCTTCTTTACACAAAGACTAAAAACTTTGTACTTGGTGGATATTCTGATGCTGACTTTGCTAGAAGTATTGATGATCGAGCATCAACATCAAGCTATTTAATGAACATGGGGTCAACAGTAGTATCTTGGAGTTGTAAGAAACAAGATACAGTGGCCACTTCTTCAGCATAAGTAGAGTACATTTCAGTAGGGGAAGGAGCATGTGAAATTGTTTGGTTGCACAAAATTTTGCAGGACTTGGTCATTTCTCAGGTAGAAGCTACATCATTATTCATTGACAGCCAGTCAGCCATCAAACTTGCCAAGAACCTAGTTTTTCATTCAATGACAAAGCATGCGGACACCAAGTATCATCATATCAGATCTCTCATTGCCAAATGTGTCCTCAAGCTAGTTTATTGTCTTTCCGAAGATCAGATCTCCGAGATTTTCACAAAACCATAGAATAAAATTTACTAAGTTCAGGGATGAACTTGGTAGCTATTGTAATGTATTTTTGGATCATAGGGGGGAATGTTATATGATCCAAAAATAGAATATTATCATAGATTATAAAGTTGGAATAAAATATTTATTATTTAAGATATTAAATTAATAATTATTATTCTAGAATATTTAATTATTTAATGGAGACATTTAGAATTAGTATATTGTTGTAAGAAGACATGACTCTCCAAATGTGTCATATCTTAGGCTCTATTTTAGGAGATTTGTTAGCTAGTCATTTTGAATAACATTTATTGTAAATGGACACTTGTTATTTAATAAGTGATCCATAATTAGAGGTAGTTAGGACATTGAGCTTATAAATAGCTCATTGCAAGAGTGTTTGATTGTTCGGGTGTAAACTCGTGTAAAATAAATATGTAATTGTTTTTCTAACTAATAAAATTATGTGTCTGAGGACACTTCTGCCATTATTGAGGACGTTTCTGTTGAGGTTTCACATCTTTCTATAGGTCACAGGCATTAGTCGACTGGAAGACGACACAATTTGGGTCAAATCTGTCGATTGACAGAAGTAGGAGAAAAGCACACTTTTTGGCCCCCTAACTACACCCAACACACTTTTCAACCCATAAATTGTGCCCATCACACTTTTGAGGCCAGTTTTTGCACTTAGCAATTTAAAATCCAGTTTTTCCAAATTTTAGAGACAAAGGGGTCTTTGAATCCATTTACCGTGTTAAAATTCCAAATACCCTATTGTCTCTAAAGTTTAACCCTACAGATGGATTCATATACAATTGAAATAATTGCATGTATCATCTATCTACTTTACACTAATGGATATATTTTACTTTTTGAGGTGGGGATATAGGAATTGTGCTAATCATTATTTTGCATTCTTCATGCAATAGTTTTTGGTGCATTAACGTTTCTGCAATAGTTCAATACATGCCATGGGATGCCATTGTTGTTCTAGAATAGTGCATTAATGGAGGGATAAAACATAATATCCATGTTGGAAGAGTGCAAAGACTTGATTTAGTTAGTGAAGTTGACACTGTAATAGCCTTATGGGGAGATTGTTGAGGCAAATTCACATGATATCCCCTTAGTGTGCGTTGATACAATGACCAAGATTCTTTATCTACCCACTAGTTAGTGAATATGATTACCAATATCAGCCAAGACATGTCAATTTGAGCATGTACTCATGTTTTGCACATACATTGTGGATGACACTGGTTTGCGTGAAAGCATGATCATGCATTAATTTCATTGAACAAATGATATTTCCAAGTCGAAAAAAAGGTGCAGTACAAGTTCCAATGTTGAAAATGCTAACCAATAATATGTCATATGTTTCCTTTGTAAGAATTAAACACTAATTGCAGTTCAAGGTGATTCTGTTCCAGCCAACTATAGATCTAAATCAAGTATTTTCTTTTGATTTCATTCTTCAGCCCGAGAGGTCCAACTTATTTAGTATCATTTCAAACATTTGTGCAAAATTTGTCACTTAATAGGTATTCCAATAAGAATTGAGCACAACAACAACACTTGTAGATTCAACATGTACGATTAGAAAAGTTTACGCGAGTCCTTCTTATTATCAACTTTTACTTCTTTTAATGGATGTGAGAGAATTGTTTAGGTTGACCCTAAGTAACCACCAGTAGAACTACAAAATTTACACCATACGCAAAAAATAAACACTATTAATGATAAAATAATTGACTCCCGTTGCAGTATCCATATACTGTTCATAAACACCAAAATTTTAATAATGGGAGTGAAAAGACATCTTGCATCAAACAATAATTAGATCATACTAGAAAGAAAAGAAACTTCAAATTATTAAGGACACCATTGTGTAGAGATGCAGATAATAGGCATTTAACACATGCTCAATCTTGATAGGATATAAAAATTTGAATGGTTGGTTTCCTGTAAATGTACTCGACAACATGCTATAATGTGATATTTGTATGCACATATTTTTCTCAAGCTCCACACAGGAGAAGGTTTGAGGACTAAGGAAGCTCCACACAAATTGATGGTGAGCAGTTTTGGTTTGAGTTAATGTGAAACTTCACACAATATATACATTTGTGTAACATGCTAATTTGGATTTGGATATCTAAAACTACAAAGAGTGTGAGTATACAATAGATTGATAGGATCTAGACACCACTACGAACATTTTGGGACCAACTTGATGAGGGCCCCCTCCATGTGCACGAAGAGATTAGTGTAACAACAATCTCTCTTCTTCTTCCATTTGGTGATTCTAAGATAATATGTGGACAGAAATAAGGGCAATAATGACATATTTTCTACAAATGATAAAGAGGTTTAGTTCCCATCCTTAAATCGTTAATTCAATAAAATTATTCCACTTAAAATTTGTTGGAAGAAGCTAAAATATGTGGCCGATCTAAAGTTGTTGAATTCATTTCTATCATAGATTTGAGAATATTCTAGAATCTTAATAACAACATCGAGATTAAAAAATTACTTATCCAAATTGTAAATTCCTGAAACATCTTGAAGCCATATCCCCTGACCTAAAATCCATGAAGCCCCTAAGTCTTAACTCCTTATCATCATTAACCCCTAACACCCACTAGTAAAATACAATGTGGTACTCTGATAGGTTAGTCATATTGTTGGATTTTACTTGCAAATATTTTTTGTATTTAAAAAAACAAACTCGATATTTGTCAGATATCCATCAAACATAATTATCTTCAGATATCCTACGATAAGTTATTCAAATATTTGACGATAATTTTGTTGGTCAAATACGGTGAAAATTGAATGTTCATCAAATATTTGACATTTGAATAGCTCAATTATGTATCTATTGGAATATTGATCATTGACAAAGATAAGATTTTTCTAGTTGGACAACATCTCTCTGGTCAAAATCCATTGAAAGTTCAATAGAATGGCTATTTTTTGTCATAAAACAAAAATATTTTATTTTTCCAATTGCATTACAAATAGTTAAACACTATTGAGGTTTATCTTTTAAGATAATCTTATACGTGAACCATACACAAAAGCTAAGGTCAGTGTGTGATTAAAAATAGTGTTGATTTTGGTTAAGGTTTTATATAATTAAGAAACTTGATCAAAACCATAGAGGTGGTTCTACACATTGGTGAAACAACTTTCCTTTCATCACTATTTTTCACCACCCTTATAATGCATATACACATCCTAATGGAGTACGTATGACTACCAATAAACCATCAAAACCTAGATTAGATCCCTTGAAATTAGTGTGTTTGTAAGCCTTAAGAAAACCATAAGGCATCAATCCCAACTTCCAAGAATAGGGTGATGATGATGATAAATATTATGGTGGTTACAATGACAATGATGATGATAACAATGATTATGATGATGACGATGATGATGATAATGACCTTGGCCAATCTTCTTCCTTTTTAAATGTCATCATTGTCATAATCATAATCATTATCTTTAACATCTTTATCGAAGACATTCTCATATCATGATCGTTATCATCGTTGGCACTGAATTTTGAGGATTTCCCATCATAGATTGCAAATTGCATGTCATAGGACATGTTACCCCACTTTCTATATGATTTTTTAGAGAATATTTTTATTTTTTAATTGTCATCTCAACCCGTGTGATCCTTTTCATATCGATCATTTCCCAACTGAGATATATCGATCTATATGTAATTCATGGATGTATCATTGGTTTGATGACAACTTTCCTTGTTCGTCTAGGACACTAGGTGTAGGAAGAGGTTGTTTTAGCTACCACATTTAGCCTGATATATATGATCCATGTGTATATGATATCTCCGATGTGTATTATTTTTACTGTGCTCACTTAATAATTCTATTCTAACTCTTGATGCCTCGGATATAAGCTCTAAGCTTAGTTTTTCCATTTTGTTACTTGTGAGTGACTCGTTATTAATGACATAGTATAGTACCATCCTTAATTCAAGAAGATCATAATGATATACTTGTTTTTTTGTGTGATTAGGCTGAGCCTAAGCGAGGGCTAGCCCTTCTATTGGATAGAGGAAGACTAATCTACCCACAATAGGATCTTATTCACCATGATTTTGTGAGGCTTAGTTGATTTTGGATGCCCCTTAGGATAGTTAATTCCCCCAAGGTGGCTTCCATCCTCAACCCCTCCCCATGAGGTTTGAAACTGTGATCTACGGGGGATAAAACCCCATGCAAACCAAGTAGTCTACACCTCATGGGTCATAATGATATTCTTATTAAAAGAGAAGAAACCAAATACCCAACAATATTGATAGTAACAAATTAAACAATTCCCTTAATTCATTTTAAAATTATTATTATATATAATCATTGAACAGTATTTATTGACTATTAACTACTTATACAAATTGATTTTAGAAATTCACTAATATATATAATTAATTTATTCTATTTTAAGTTTTATGTTATTATATAATATATATATATATATATATATATAATAATGGAGAGAGAGAGAAGAGAGAGAGGAGAGAGAGGAGAGCGAGATAAGAGAGAGAGAGAAGAGAGAGAGAAATTCAAAAAATAAAAAAAAATAATCAAAATATTAAGTATATATAAATTTAACAACTCAACTTTAAAATATTAATAAAATAACATATTCTTTTTTCGTTATAGATGTATTCTATGTACACAACAAATTGAGAGTAAGTTAAAGAAGAAGTAGACATAAGATGTATATTATAATTAGGGTTGAGGGGCTAAGGGGTTTAAGGTTTAGTTGTATAGGGTGTAAGGGGTTAGCAATTTAAGGTTTAGCAGCTTAAGGGATAATAAGACTAGTCTAGGGCTCAATGGTTAAGGCATGAGGGGTTCATAGGTTAGGGACAAAGGTAGGTTTAGGGGGTTTAGGGCCTAGGGGATTTAGAGGCTTCTTAAGATGATGAAACCATAACATGGAAAGAGATAATATTTCAAGCATACTACATTGTATGGATTTTCCATTTGAAATAATAGTTTTATTGAATTCTATGAGGTGCTAGGATTCACTTGGGATTTACATACATTTGAGCTTCAACATAAGGAAGATGAGTCATCTTAATAAACAATTTATCCTCCTTGATATTTTCCATGTCATTGGTAATGTGTATTTTAGTGTATATACTTCCTTTTAACCTTTGCATTAAATGATGAAGTGGAAGGGAGTTATGCCTTTGGGAGATGAATCCCTTCTCAATGATGATGAAGTTTTATATTGAACTCAAGCTTACTACAAGCATTTAATATTAAGCCAATGAAAAATATCTTGGATTATGAACCAAGATATGCTTTCAGGTTTACTTCCATTTATGCCATTTTAGTTTGAAATTATAACTTACTGAATCTTAATGAAAAATTTCTAGTGCGTGGTATTTTCTCATTAAATATGACTAATAAATTAGATTTCCCATTTTTAAGGATTTCCAAGTTAACCCAATTATAGGTGGCACATATCAAACTTGCACCTAGTAAGTATGGCTTGTTATCTATTATAGCTCCCCGTGTGTAGATATTGGGTTATGATGATTCCAAGTAGATAAATTTCTTTATGTAGGCTTTAGATATGTAACTTTATTATGGTAAGACTAGCATACCTAGGTAGACCTCCAATATTCCTTTGGTTTTGTATTGCAAATGCAAATGGCAATGACTAGAATAATAATGAGGAAATACTATACATGAGGAGTAGTATACAAATTTAAGGCACTCACAACCCTCATCTTAACCACAGTTCTAGATACTCTTCACAAAATATGTTTGGTATCTCCTTCCAATAGTAATTCTTAACTAAAAGGATCCATCAAACTATATCTTAATTTCATGTTTTTCTTCTAAGTTAATCTAAATGTAAAACTACCTTAAGAAGGGTGATGCTAGAAAAAGGGATCAAAATCATAGGAAATACTAGTGGCTAAATCCTTATCTTACTCTACATTCATTGCCAATACCTAGCCAATGAGAGAACAATAACACCTACTTCTCTAGAGGCACCTATAATACTTTTGTGGGTTTGACTAATCACCCTTTCTTAGTGTGTACACACTAGCCTAGATTTTAAAGTGATGTCCTTATAATTGTAATCCACCACGTGTAGTTTCTCTTAAAACCATTGAGAGATAGATTTCCCTTTTATGGCCAAGTTCCACCAAAATGATTCTTCCTAGCTACTTAGTACCTCCATTTATTTCATGACAAGACTACCCTACAAGCCACAAAATTTCTATCATATACATGAGGTCAACAATAATTTTTGGTTCAAAATATAGCTAAGTTGGAACAAACTTAGGTATAGAGCCTATGTTATTTTTCAACTGCTAATGTTTATAGACAAAAAGATATAGATATTATAAAGCATGTGGAAGCCAAGCTATAATCTTTCCCAAATTGACTCCCTACATCATGAAAAATCTCTAAAAATTATTTATATTTACTGAACCAAACATTTCATTGAAATTTCATTGAAATTAATTATCACTGTAAAATTACTACATTGATACACTTTTTAACTACACAAAAGTTATTTTGATTTCACCATAAATCTCATTTTTTATACAATCAATCAAAATCCCCTCAAACAATGTTTGGTGACATAAAGAATGGACCATTATTTTTACTATTAATAAAACCATGTTAACCAAAAGAAAAGACTTAAGCATTTCATTTAAATTTCATTCCACCTCAAAAACATATCCATTTCATTTAATGTTTGGTAACATAAAGACCCAATGAGTTTTTAGGATTAATAAAACCCTATTAACCAAAAGAAAAGACTTACACATTTCATTTAAACTTCATTTCACGGTAAAAACGCATTTATTTCCCTCCAGTGGCAAGGTTGTTGGGGATTTTTAAGGGGAAAATCCCAAAAACACAAAATTCATGCACACAGAGACAATGCTTTGTTTCCTTTACTCCAGGATCTTTTTGCACAGGGAAGCTTTTAAAAGAAATTAACTGAGAACAGAGTATTGCACCACCATAAAATGATTTCAATTCATTAAACAAAACACTTACATATTCATCCTCTTTTACTCAGAGGGATTCACCAAAAACTTTTCACCAAAAACAAAATTACTCTGCCTCTGTTACAAATGATTTTTACACTATGTAAAATATACATTCACATTTACTGCTGTAGAAGACCTTTTACATTTACTCATTTACCACTGTAAAATGAAATTCTTACATATGCTGTAAAAATTTCTTACATAAGTTTACTCCTGAAAAAAATTTCACATTCACCACTGTGTGAAATTTTCATTACATTAGAAATGCTCGGGATTTCACCTTTCATATTCAAAATAAAAAAAATACATTGGCATCCCATTCGTTTCAACAAACAACTATATCCACCTATAATAAGAAATCCAATTGCATTCACTGTGGGGAGTCTTTTACACTACTGTGTTTCCCCTGTTCTTTTCGCTGCTGCAAGCCTCCTTCTCCCGTGTGCAAAATTACAATACAATACACTTACTTGCTAAATGGTCAACTACAAAATATGGTTTTACTTTTTCCGTAAAAACCAAACTTACGCCACCCCGTGAATAATAAAAAACATTAAAATTTAAAACAATTACTTATGCCCATGCCTATTTTAATTTATGCCCATACATGCCGTAACATTAGAATTAAAATTTTTACCTAAGACTATGACCAATTCATTAAATACATTAAATAGAACGTGCGGTAAAAGTAAAAATAACGTTCGGGCAGGTTGAATGAAATCCTTATCCGTTGACCTAATTGGACGCAATTCACACACCAACCTCAGACAAAACAAACGAACTTTAGCATCCGGGGAGTGGGTGGTTTTGAGTCCGTACACTGGACGTGTGGCAGCTGATCGGGGTGTTCGGAGGCCCTCAGACATAAACCACTTTTTGCCAAAAGCGGTGCGAAATGGTTGAGGGTGGTTTATGGTATTGCTGGGTGGTTTCCCGCACGATTGAAATTATAAATTTAACACTCCCCTTTAATTTCAACTGCTGGGCATTCGGTCATACCCAGACACTTCCTCAAAAATTCAAAGCTTTTCTAATCCAGTGGCTTTGTCAAGATGTCTGCAACCTGTTCTTGAGTCCTGCAATGTTCTAGGACAATTTCTCCATTGTTTACCAATTCTCTGATGTAGTGAAACCTTGTATCAATGTTTTTCGTTCTCTTATGAAACACTGAATTCTTTGACAATGCAATAGCTGAGCTATTGTCACAAAAAATCACTGTCGCTTTTGCCTGCTCTTGGCCTAAGCTCCTCAACATCCTTCTCATCCAAACTGCTTGACATGCTGCTGCTGTAGCGGCCACATATTCAGCCTCTGCTGTAGACAATGTTACAATGGACTGCTTCTTTGAAGCCCATGAAATGGCTCCTGAACCCATATGGAAAACATAAACGGAAGTGCTTTTTCGATCATCAACACTTCCAGCCCAATCACTATCAGTGTATCCAACCAAATATGAATGTTCTGAGACATTATATAAAATTCCAAACATTTTGGTACCTTTGACATACCTCAAAATTCTTTTTGCTGCCTGCCAATGTGCCTCCTTTGGCCTCTCCATGAATCTGGAAATTAAACTAACAGCATACATAATGTCAGGCCTAGTTGTTGTTAAATACATAAGGCTGCCTACAATACTCTTGTACAAACTAGGATCAAAACCCTTGCTGATGTCCTCTCTGCTGAGTTTTAATCCCATCACTGTGGGAGTGATCGCTGCCTTGCATTCTTGCATATTAAATCTGCTCAATACTTGATTTACATATCTTGCCTGTGAGATAAAAATTCGTTTTTCATTTTGATCTACTTCTATGCCTAAGAAGTATCTCAAGAAACCCATGTCAGTCATTTCAAATTCTTCTTTCATGACTGATTTAAAATTCTTGATAAGCTGATCATCATTACCTGTAAAAATAACATCATCAACATACAAGACAACAATTAAAATTTTACCATCTTTTTCTTTGATGTAGACGGTGGGTTCTCCTTCACATTTGTCAAATTCATTATCCAATAGATATGAATATATTCTGCTGTACCATGCTCTTGGCGCTTGCTTTAGCCCATAAAGAGCTTTCTTCAATTTGCACACTTTTTGCTCTTCACCTTTCTTCTCATAGCCTAGAGGCTGTTCAACATAAACCTCTTCCTTTAACACTCCATTTAGGAATGCTGACTTCACGTCCATTTGGTAGACTTTCCATTTGTTTTGTGCTGCTATGGACAGCACTGCTCTCACGGTTTCCATTCTTGCAACCGGTGCAAAAATCTCCTCATAATCTCTCCCATACTGCTGCTTGTACCTTTTGACAACCAGCCTTGCCTTGTGCCTTTCTATCTTGCCTTCAGCATTGCTCTTGGTCTTGTAAACCCATTTCACTCCAATGACTTCTTTACCTTTTGGTAGCTCAACCAAATCCCATGTTTTTTTTCTTTCTATGGCATTCATCTCCTCATCCATAGCTTCTATCCATTTCTTATCTTTAATTGCATCCTCGAAATGAATAGGATCATCAACATGACAAAACAAAGCAAATAAGGAATTCATTCATTCATCATAAATATCACTTAGATTTCTAAACTTCTTACCTCTTTCATTTGGTGTGCAAGTGCTTGAAGATGCACTTGAATTTCCTCCTTGTGGTGTGCTTGGAGAAGCACTCTCATTTATCCTCAATGGTGTTCCTTGCTGTACTTGTGTTGGCGCTGCTGTTTGGGGATGCATTTCAGCCACCTCCTCATCATCTTCATCATGAGACAAACAGTTTTTAACATTCACTGTTTTCTCTATGCTTCCATCCCAAGCTTCCTCTTCAATGAATTGAACATCTCTGTTGATGAAAAACTTCTTGGTAGATGGGATATACAACCTGTAGGCCTTGGATTCTTCACTATATCTAATGAAAAGACATTTCTCCCCTTTGCTGTCCAACTTCCTCCTTCGCTAATATGGAATGTGTGCATAGGCCACACATCCAAAAACTCTCATGTGGGTGACTCCTTGCTTTCTCCCACTCCATGCTTCTTCTGGCACTCTATTCATCACTGCTTTTGTAGGACACCTGTTCAAAATATATGCTGCACAATTTACAGCTTCAGCCCAATAGTCATTTGGCAAATGCTTTGCCTTCAACATGCTCCTCGCCATATCCATGATGGTCCTGTTCTTCCTTTCAGCAACTCCATTTTGCTGTGGGGTGAACCTAGCTGTAAATTGTTTGTGAATTCCATTTTCTCTGCAAAATCTTAGGAATTCCTTGGAGATATACTCACCTCCTCTATCAGTTCTCAAAACTTTAATATGCAGCCTGCTTTGGTTCTCCACAAGTGCTTTGAAATTTCGGAATTTCTCAAACACTTCACTTTTGTTTTTAAGGAAATAGACCCAAGTCTTTCTTGTAAAATCATCAATGAATGTTAGGAAATATTGGCTGCCTGCTAATGATGCAGCTTGCTTCGGTCCACATAAATCTGAGTGGATGATCTCTAAGGGTGCCTTTGCCCTTATGCTTTTACCTGATGGCAAACTTTCTCTATGTTGTTTCCCCAAAATGCAACCTTCACATAGGCTGTCCGGTTTCTCTATCAATGGTAATCCTTTCACCATTCATTTTCTACTTAACAAGTTTAGAACTCCAAAATTGAGATGTTCAAATCTCAAGTGCCACAACCAATTTTCATCCTTTGGCACGCTTTGGAAGGCCTCTTGGGTAACTGCTGCAATTTCATTTTTGTTTTTCAAATCTGCCTTGATCCTGAGAGGGAACATCCTGTTCCTTGTCATCTTCACTTCAGCAATGCATCGTTTGCTGGGTGCTATATCTATGATGGTACACACATCATTCACAAAGAAAACATTGTAACCCTTTTGAACAAGCTGTCCAATACTCAAGAAGTTACATCTCATTCCGGGGACATAATAGGCATCTGCTATGGTTTTCCTTTCTCCTTGCTTTGTAAATATTTTTACCTCCCCTTTTCCCATAACAGAAACTTTGCTATCAGTTCCTAGTGTGAATTTTGATTTCATATTTTTATCTAGGGCAGAAAAGAGAGCTATATTTCATGTCATATGGTTGCTGCAACCTGAGTCTAAAAACCATATGTCTTCACTGTTTGTTTCAGCCATGTTACAAGCTAACAACACATTAGTTTGGCTGATGTTCTCTCTAGTAACATTTGTATTTTGTCTATTACTCATATCATGTTGCTTCTTCCTACATTCACTGGCATAATGCCCATATTTTTACAATAATAGCATTGGACATTGGATTTTTCATACCTTTGTCCTTGAGCATGATGTTGTTCTCTTTGTTGGCTGCTGCCTTGGCCTTGGTTCTGATTTGAATTGCTGCCTCTTACTTGAGCATTTGCTGGACTGTTCCTTCCACCTCTGTTCTGGCTTCTGCCTCTTCCTCTCTTGTTTCCTCTGCCTTGACCTCTTCCTCTTCCAAATGACATCTGGGTCTTAAAGGGTTGCTCTAGAGATGAGTTTTCATTCCTACTCAATCTCTGCTCATGTGTTATCAGTGATGCATGTAGCTCATCAACTGAAAAGTTTGAGAGATCCTTTGTCTCTTCAATGGTGGTGACAATAGCATCAAATTTTGAGGGTAAGACCCTCAATATTTTCTCCACAATCCTCCTTTCTTCAATGGTTTCTCCATGAGTCCTCATCTGTGTGACCAAACCAATTACATGTGTGAAGAATGAATCAATATTGTCTGACTCCTTCATGTTGAGATTCTCAAAATCTCTCCTCAGCAATTATAGTTTTGCTGTCTTCACTTTCTCCATGCCTTGATAGGCTGTCTTGAGGGTCTCCCATGCCTCATTGGATGTCTTAGCTGCTGCTAACCTTGGAAACACACTCTAGTCTACTGCTAGATACAACAACACACGGGATTTTGAATCCTTCTTCCTATTGCTCTTCAGCAGATCCTTCTCTGCTGGAGTTAATCTATTTAACTCATTTTCATCTGCTGGTTCATCAAAATCATCTTGAACTAAATCCCATAAGTCTTGAGAGGCAAACAGGGCTGTCATGGTTATAGCCCAATAGTCATAGTTCTTCCCATTGAACTGTGGGAGCTGGGTGTTAAACATACCCATACCAGTGCTTGTGCTGGCCATCCTAGCACTCTTTAACTATATTTTTAAATCCTTGACTGTGTATTTAAAAATAACTGACTGTTGCAACCAAAAGACTCCTCCCTTCAGCTTCTTTGTTGTCTTCAAAGAGCCTAAGCCTGCTTTGATACCATTGTTGGGGATTTTTAAGGGGAAAATCCCAAAAACACAAAAATACAAGCACACAGAGGCAATGCTCTGTTTTCTTTACACCAGGATCTTTTTGCACAGAGGAGCCTTAAAAAAAAAAAATACACAGAACAGAGTATTCCACCACCATAAAATGATTTCTATTCATTAAACAAAACACTTACATATTCATCCTCTTTTACTCAGAGGGATTCACCAAAACATTATAAAAGAAATTACTCTGTCTCCTTTGAAATTTTACACCACTGTGTGTAAGAATTTCATTTACATTCACTGCTGAGTGAAAACAAAAATTACAGGGATTTACTGTTTTACCTTTTCACTGTTGTGTGAAACAATTCATGGTTTTACACAAACCTCCTATGTTCTTCTTCTTTCACCTCTCCTCTGCACTGCTGTGCATTCTTTGCATTTCTTACATTACCAAAAAAAAGTTTTTACGCTGCTGCGTTTCATACATTATCAAAATAAACTCTGTTACATTTCCTTTTTACGAGCTGTGTGGTTTTTCATTACACGTTGCTGTGAACAGAGGTTCTTCACCTTCCCGTGTGCAATTTACCATAACACACAGTCAACGCACATACGATACATATGCGAAAATAATAAAAATAAAAACTTACCTTACATTATTATGCCCATACTTCCGTAAGAAGAAACATTATGTGCCATAGGAAGGACATTAAATACATTACCAAAAACATGTCATAATATTAACTTAGGGTATGGGCCATTATCTTACTCCACGCTACATTTATGTTTAACAGACCCCGTATGCACCTTCCTTGCGATCGGACGACGGACAATGAAGAACTAAATGGGACGCATATCGAGCTACAAGTTTTGACCGACATTTATCGTCCGATAAATGTCAGGGGGTGATGTCACCCCAATCCACGTGTCTGCTCCATATTTCATCGGAGCCCCTTCGTACAGAAACCTCCTTTGTCAAGAAGCGGTGCGATATGGTTGATGGCAGTTTGTGGTATTGCAATAGTGGTTTCAGCATGCGTTAAATGCTGGCCCTCGTGCGCAGTGGAAATTACAAATTTAACAGTAGTCACTAAATCAATGAATGAAATTAGCTATAGTAACTTTCTTGCATGTCTAGGACACATACTTAGACCATGCTTAAATTATTTTTTATAAAACATGATTAAAAATTTAGTACCTCTCGTAGATAACCATTTATGTTGATTAGTGAGAAATGTATTTAAAACAATTATTAAATATCAACCTAAAAAACGTGGATCAAAGAGGAACAACACTTATGCCTCTTCATCAATTGTAGTTTATAATTAAGCAGTTATATTGTAACATTTCCAACTCTCACGTAAACCTTTGTAACATTTCCACCTCGCCTCCAGGTAAACCTTAAACTATTTCTAGTTCACATCCTTTGTAACGTTTCCAACTCAGGTCCAGATAAAATTTAAAACGTTCCCCGTTCACATTCTCAAGAGAACCTGTTGCCCATTCATAAAGCTTACAAAGTTAAAGTTTTAACTGAATACAGCAGGCATCGTGTGGCTATAAATCTCTATTCTCCTTACTAGATTGTAGCATTGCCATTATTCATTCCTACCTTCCTCGCTAGAAAACCATGATTTTCGATATCGCTATTTCATATATGCCGTGCTCTTGGCCTTGATATCTTCTATGGTGAACTGTGGTGTTGAGAACAATACCTCGGCCGGCACCCTCCTCCCTGGAATGCTTTCCCAAGCTACAAGGATAGATCGTCAGCATTTACTCAACTTGCACAGCCCGACGCAATGAACTAATCTGTGCAGAACTATAGGTAAATAAGGTTTATATTGTTTTGACCTAATGGGTTACCATTTCTGATTGTTCTTTTGGTTTCTTCTCCAATGCAGGATGCGATTCTGTTCATGTGAATTCTAGTTTGATTGATGCTAATTACAAGAGCTGTTGTAGCAAAGGGTTGTTGTGGCGGATGATGATTTATTTTAGATACAAACTCTGATAAATGCGTATATAATATTTTAAATATTTTTGGGTTGTATAAGTTTATGTTGTAGTTTAACTAGCGGGAGGAAAGTTATGGCACTATTTTTTCTTTAATGCATGTCCACATCTCTCCAAATTCATTATTATACCAATTTAAACATATAAAATATATTGTATTGTCTTATAAACATTTTTTTATATATGAACAGAAATTATTAATATTTGCTCTCAATTTTCTTTCTTTTTTCTTACCAGTAAACCTTATTCATTATCTTTTAGCTACACTAATAATGTATAAACTTAAACTTTACTGTTTGAACATTCTAAAAAAAGAAAATAAGAAATAGAAAAAAAATGAAATCAATAAATAATATATACCATAAGAAACATAAGAAATGAAAAAAATCTAATCACTATATTAGCCATTCCATTTAATTATCCGCAATTGGCAATTTCACATGGAACGGAGCATTAACTCCAATAGCCCCGATATTATAGTACGTGGATTATGGGAAATCGCTATTTGCGATTCTAACACTCCAATGTTAGGCTCTTTTTGTTTTGATGTGGCGATGGGATAACAATCGTGGATTCTAAAACTTTTTACTCTTCTCTATAATGGTTCGAGTCCGTGCTGTTAGACTTTGAATTTCGGGGTTCCAAAGGTCCTTTCCACTCCACTTGTGATTCCTGTGATGCGATAAAAGCTTTCCAAGAAGATTCGATTACAATGGTTATAAATTTATAACAAAATGTTTATAAATTATTAAATTTATAATAAAATATAATTAATATTTCATAATATTCCAAATATATTTATGAAATACAAAATTTGTTTTATTTTCGTTTGAATTAAAAAAATACAAAATTCTAACATCTTTTTTGTTTAGTTTATTTTTATAAAATTTTAACATTGAACGAAAACAATACTCAATGCAAACAATATATAATTAAAATATTTAATCATCATAAATGGAAATTAATCTTAATTTCAATAATAAAACTAAATTAGGAGTTGTAAATGTTAAATTACTATTGAAGAAAAACACAAGATCACATGTGATATTGCCATATAAACACTTCCTAGATTCCCTGATCACATATCTAAAAATTTAAAATAAACTTAATATGTGGGTTTCTGTTAAACATCCATGAAAAACAAATCGAGTGCATTTTTTAAACCTCCATTAAATATAAATGTTGCACATTGTTTTGTATATGATGTATGAATTACATTGACTTGCAACTACATTCTTTGGATTGATGACCATTTAGAAAAATACATATTTAAAATAAAAAAGTATGTTGTCAATTTTACAACACCAATAAAATATAATTTAATATTTGAATGCGAAATTAAACAAGTGACTTCATATTAATGGGTGACTTCATATGGACATAGTTCTGGACTGAAATATTATGGAATCTGGTTTATACCTGTATCGGGTTCGAACCATTATGGCATCACAAAAACCACAAGTGGAGTGGAAGGGACCTTTGGAACCGCAAGAACCACAAGTGGAGTTGAAGGGACCCTTGGAACCGCCGAAGTCAGAACTTTGACAACCCAAACCCGAACCATTATAGAGAAGAGTGGAGGTTAGTCAGAACTTTGACAGTCAGGACCCGAACCATTATAGAGAAGAGTGGAGGTTATCGTAGAGAAGAGTGGAGGTTATCAGGTTTGCGATTGTTTTCACATAGCCAGATCGGAACGGAAGGAGCCTAGCATTGGAGTGTTGGAATCGCTGATAGCGATTTCCAATAGTCCACATATTTTCCAATAGTCCACGTATTTGGATTGATGACCATCTACAAAATACATATTTAAAATTAAAAAATACACTGTAAAATACATATTTAAGATTAAAAAGTATACTGTCAATTTTACAGCACCAAAAGAATATAATTTAATATTAAAATGGGAATTAAACGGATGACTTCATATTAACGAGTAAATTAACAAAACACTAAATCACTGGCTATTCAAAACTTCATAAACTTATAAATCTAAAATATTAAATTGATTAATAATTATACTAAATTTACTCTTCAAATTTTAAAGGGACAAAAATGCTAAAAGACACTCATCTTATTTGGATGTAAATGAAATTTTAATAGAATAAAATTGAGGAAGTTAAAAAATATCATAACCTATTTAAAACATAATAACTTAACCTTACATCCTTGTAATAATTTATAATGGCGTGCTAAATTTAAGGCATAAAATGATGGGCACAAAAATTTAAGTGGCCAGATATTGGTAGAGTGATGACCCTTTCTATATATCCAAGTGAACCTGAGGATATTATAGACGACAACATTCATAACCTTAGTTCAATGTTATTTTACTTATCACATATTGTACTAATGTTATTTTACTTATCACATATTGTACTAATTTGATAGTAATCATAAATTAAGGTGAGTTAAAAACAATGTAGATTGTAATGGATTCGCTTTCAATATTCTTTATCATGAAATTTCAAATTTATATCAATTAAATATATTACATGTTATAATATTAAGTTATTTTGTTATTAGAATTTCAAAATTAAATAAATTTATTAATTGAATTAATTATATATTTTTATAATAATAAATTATTAATTTTAATATTAATTATGATTTTTCATTATATATTATAAATAATTTATTTAATATTTTAATTATTACTTAACATAGATATAACTAAAATGGTATTATCAAATCATATCTTTTACTGTATAAATATTTTAAATATAAATTTAACATGATTTTAGAAAATCCAATTTTTTCACTTGCAATATTTTAATGTTTTATATAGTTATTTAATTTTGTTTCTTTGAGATTTAAACAAAAAATCTATTTTCAATGATATAAACAAAATTTCAATTTCAATGACTGACCAACAAAGTTACACATCATGCTGGACTGTAAAATTAACCTCTCCATTCAACTAACCTCTCCAGAACCTGAGGGAGATCAAAACCTGTTGGAGATTAGAATAAAAAACTCCGTGAGATGAGAATGTATTTGAATGTATTAGAGATATGTAGGTACTTTGATTTCATTTTTATTGAAAATGGATATATAAACTTGATCTACAGTACAGATAATGAAATGAATCATTTTAAATTTATATTATTATGGTTTAATCTATTCATTCATGAAAACTTACAAATATATAAACTTAATTGTAAAATTAAAAATATAAAAAAAAAATAACAATGTAAATACATAATAATATTTAAAATGGTAAAAACTAATCTTTTTAAACCAATTTACAACTTGAACATGTAAAATTATGTTTCAAAACTTATTTAAACAAGCACTATTCACAATTACCCTTAATGTTTGGTTTATTTATATTGACGTGATTAATAATATAATAAGGTAATAGTAATTGAAAAATATTGTTTTTGTTTTAATTTACTAAATGTTAAAAATATATAATCTTTTGTTTTCATAAACAGGGAAACCAAGATAATGGTGTCTTGAAATGTAGCTTAAAGAAACCATTAAATTTGAGAGGGGCCATAAGCAAATGAGTATAAGAAAATGAGTAATTTTAGACTTATATTATCAATATTATATTTAAGATATTCTTAAAACATACAATTTTCTGTTTTGAGAAAATTTAATTATTTCATTAAATTGGATAATAAAGTTGCTATTTATTAATGTTATACTTAATTATATTCATAATGATATTAATATAAATATCTACATTTAATAACAAAATTAAAATCTAATTTTATTAGAATATTATTATTTTAATATTAATATTTTTTTGTGTTAATATCATCGGCATAGAAGTATTGCGACATACAAAGGAGTGGACCCGATGGTATTATATGGTGTAGTTAATATGTTTTGAGTTCCGAGGTTAATTGCATATCAGAGGAGATGGGAACCACATGTTATTGTGACAACAGCCTATGGCGATTGCGATTCGAGATAAAGGTGGAACCTCGAAAGTCGTGGAGAGGCCTATAAAGCAGTTACTTGAATGTTACACAGTACTTGAAGCCTCTGCCTTTATCTTTTACAAAATGCTTCTCATTATATCTTTGTAATAATTCACATGACTACTTTAAAAAGTATTACCACAAAATTTCAAGCAACAAAGAAATTTAAAGACCTAGGAATCCTCAAATATTAAGGGCAACAACACCATGGAATAAGTCAATAAGCAGTAAATTGGTTTACTGTCTTTTGATCATTCTATTCTATTTTAATGTTCTAATGTAATTGATAATGTGACATATAAACTTGATCTATAGTTGAGATAATGAAATGAATCATTTTAAATTTATATTATTATGTTTTAATCTATTCATTCATGAAAACTTACAAATATATAAAATTAATTGTAAAATTAAAAAATATAAAAAAAATAACAATGCAAATACATAATAATATTTAAAATGGTAAAACTAATCATTTTAAACCAATTTACAACTTGAACATGTAAAACTATGTTTCAAAATTTATTTAAACAACCACAATTCACAATTACCCCTTAATGTTTGGTTTATTTATATTCAAGTTATTAATAATATAATATGGTAATAATAATTGGAAAATATTATTTTTTTTGTTTTAATTTACTAAATCTTAAAAATATATAATCTTTTGTTTTCATTAAAGAGGGAACCAGAAATGATGGCCATGAAATCTAGCTTAAAGAAAACATAAATTTGAGAGGGGCCAATGGTATTGAGGGAAAATGAAGTATTTATATATTTATTCATTAATGTTTTATTTTAAGATATTCTTAAGACATACAATTTTTTTTTGAAGAAATTTAATTTTCGTTAATTGGATAAGTAATAGTTGCTATTTATTAATGTTAATTTAATTATATTCATAATGATGTTAATATAAAATTGTACATTTAATAAACAAAATTAATCTAATTTTATTAAAATATTATTATTTTAATATTAATATTTATTTATGTTAATATCATCAGCAGAGAAGTATTCCGACACACAAAGGACTAACATACAAAGGAGTGGACTCGATAGTATTATATGGTGTAGTTAATATGTTTTGAGTTCTGAGGTTAATCGCATATCGAAGGAGATGGGAACCACATGTTAATGTGACCGTAGACTATGGTGATTACGATTAGCGATAAAGGTGGCACCTCGAAATTCGTGCACACGACTACTTTAAAAAGGATTACCACACAATTACAAGCAACAAAGAAATTTATTATTAAAAGTTCAACAATGTAAAAGACCTCACAATCCTCAAATATTAAGGGCAACAACACCATGCAATAAGCCAATAAGCAGTAAATTGGTTTAATGTCTTTTGATCATTCTATTCTATTTTAATGTTCTAATGTAATTGATAACAACATATATAAGCTTGATCTACAGTCCAGATAATGAAATGAATCATTTTAAATTTATATTATTATGTTTTAATCTATTCATTCATGAAAACTTACAAATATATAAACTTAATTATAAAATTAAAAAAATATAAAAAAATAACAATGCAAATACATAATAATATTTAAAATGGTAAAAACTAATCATTTTAAGCCAATTTATAGCTGGAACATGTAAAATTATGTTTCAAAATTTATTTAAACTACCACAATTCACAATTACCCCTTAATGTTTGGTTTATTTATATTCAAGTTATTAATAATATGATAACATAATAATAATTGGAAAATATTATTTTTTTGTTTTAATTTATTGAATCTTAAAAATATATAATCTTCTGTTTTCATCAACAGGGAAAACAAGATAATGGTGGCATGAAATGTAGCTTAAAGAAAACATTAAATTTGAGAATGGCCATAAGCAAATGAGTCTAAGAAAATGAGTAATTTTAGATTTATATTATGAATATTTTTATTTAAGATATTCTTAAAACATACAATTTTTTGTTTCGAGAAAATTTAATTATTTCGTTAAATTGGATAATAAAGTTGCTATTTATTAATGTTATACTTAATTATATTCTTTTTTTTTCTAAGGCAAGAGTGTTTTTCGTTGCTCGTTCAAAGGCTTAAAAAAGTTTAGAACTATGATACAAGTCTCGGACATAGTCAACGGGCACAACCGCGGATCACCAAACCCTAAACAATGGGCTGCAATCCTAACAAAAAACAACCCACTAACAAACAAGCTCCCGAACACAAAAGGAGAAAAGATTCAAAACAAAGAAAAAAATGGTTCCACTCGGGGGTGAAAAACTGTGCGACAAAGAGATCCGCCCATCAGGAGCCAACACATAGTACTTAGAAAAGCACGAAAGATAACTCCACTAACTAGCTCAATGTATTAGAGCCATTGATCTCCCTCCCCTAATCCGACGGCTGAGGAGAATATCACACGAAGAAGAAGCACAAGGATAACTCACGTGATATGGGCGGTATTCTCTCTCTGTCTGCCGCCACATGTTGATTGATGAATGGCATTAGAGGCAAACCTTGTAAAACCACTTTAAGGCTCGGATGCACATGATAAACCACAAAACTACTTTACCTCTTATTCCTTTGTGAACGAAAACCACTTGTTTTTCGCCTCCTACCATCCAAAAGAAAGCCTTCAAAACATCGCGATCGGGAGCAGAGGCTAGTTGAAACCTGGTCCCCCATCCTCTTCCCAGCCCTACTTGAGAAAAATCTCAATGTCAGCATGAGCCAAACTATAGCATTCTTCTCTCAGGTTCCCTACAGGCATTGTTTCCCATTTGTAAAAACTGTATTCATCTTTGCAGAGCATCCCTTCATTTGCTAGTCGGTCCACCACTCTATTGGCATTCCTGTGCACCTGAGAAAATATTAGAGTTCTCAGGATTCTTAGATGTGATCGAACGCACCGATAAACCTGCAACAGTCTCCAGTGGTGCGAGACTTTCTCAGGGTATGAGCCATTAGCAATTCTTTTTATAGACTTGGTTGTTAATTCAGGATCCGCTTCTATTATGGCATTCCTCATGTTGAGATTTCTCAGAATCTCTAAATCGTGTTCTATGGCCATTAGTTCCGCCATGTTGTTGGTAGCATTCCCTAAGTAGGTGTGAAAGATGACTATTAAATTCCCCTTGTCATCTCTTATGGGAGCTTCATACCCTACTTCCCCTAGGTTACCTTTCGAGGCTCCATCTGTATTTAATATTAAATACCCAGGGGGGGGGGGGAGGATATGCCAGAAGTCCTGCCTCATAGTAGTGCGGGAAGGAATTTGGATTGAGCTCTAATGGACCCTCTTCTGTAGGCCCAAAAGATGAAGAATTCGCGCATCTTGATGAGAAGGCAGATTCTTAGGAGGGTGCTTCTGAAATGTATTAATAGTCTCTTTGAGCTGCCTAAGGAGATGACTTATGATGATTTAGGGTGGGTTGGATTTGTCCTTGAAAATTATGTTATTGTGTTCTTTCCAGATGTTCCAGATAATGAAGCTTGGGATCAGGGTCTAAGCTGAGTTGACAGTCTCATTCTCTGAGAGTTTTTTCCTCCAATTCCTTAAGGTTTTGGAGATGTCGTTTTCATCTCTCTTAGTTTGTCTAAAGATACAGGCTACCCAGTTCCATAAGGTAGAGGTGAAGGTGCAGAGGCTAAGAAGGCGATCTCTTGTTTCTTCCTGGATACCACATAACTGGCATTTGGAAGGTCCTGCAAAACCTTACCTTTTGAGATTTTCCCAAGCCAAAATCTTTTTATGATGCACCATCCACATAAACATCTTGATTTTCATCCATTGAGGGTGCTTCCATTGGTCCTTCCAAGTGTTATCCGGGTTTGAAAAATTGTATCCAGTGACCACATCTTTGGCTTCTTTCAGGTTGAAATTGCCCTCACTGCTTCCTCCCCATCTAAGTTGGTCAAGATAAAAATTTTCCTTTTTTTCCAGGATTTTGGCAAGAGTTTCTGTTTGGGTCTTTAGAGGAGATTCTTCACTATTAATTGGTACTTTCCAAGTTCTCCACTTGCAACTCTCTCTAGCTTTATCCCAAAAGTCACTAAAAGGTTTTATTCCTTTGTTGACAGTTTCCTCTCTAAGAATGTCCAGTCCTTCTCTACTTAAGTTGGATTCCTGTTGCTAGCTATCCTCCCAAAACCAGGCAAGGTTTCCATTCCCAATCTCCCAGAAGCTTTGATTCTAAACTAAAGCTCTGTTCTCCCAATCATTATTCCAGATTTGAGAACCCTTGATGTGCCCTGTCATTCTAATCAAGTCCCCATCTCCCTAGTTTTTTTCATATTTCTCCTTTCAGAGCTTGGCCTGTGGGTTGTAGGATTCCTTCAGCCATCTCCACCAACGTTTGGCCCCAAAAACGTTTTTAAGAGTTTCCAGGTCATGAAGACTAAGACCCCCATGAGCTTTGGGCCTGCAAAGTTTGTCCCAAGCAACCAATGCACATTTCTTCTTTTCCTCACCTTTTCCCCATAGAAAGTCTCTCTACATGTTTCTGATTTGTTGGGCAACTCCACTAGGGATAGGAAGAGCTGACAACATATAGATTGGAAGAGACTGCATGACCGCCATTGTGAGAACGAGCTTTCCAGCAAGGTTTAAAGATCTGCTTCTCCACTTGTAGATTTTGTCCTTTAGTTTATTGATCAGAGCTTCCCAAACCTCCTTTCTCTGAGGTTTGTCAGTGAGAGGTATTCCCAAATATTTGGAGGGGAGATGGTCTCTTTGAAATCCGAGAATTCTGGTGAGGGTTTTATAAATTGTAATATTTGTATTGAAAAAAAAGCACATTAGATTTAGAGAGACTTACCTCTGTACCAGTCGCTAAGGCAAAATCTTGCAGGATTTGTTTGTAGGCTTTGGCTTCTTTTACTTTTGGTATGCCCTATAACATAGTGTCATCTACAAATTACTGATGAGTTAACATGTTCCCTTCCTAGGTAAGCTTGATACCCTGGATAATGCCCTCCCTTTTGGCAGAAGTGATTGCTTTGCCTAATCCTTCCATCATGAGAATAAAAAGCAACAGTGAAAGTGGATCTCCCTGCCTGAGGCCTCTCAAGGGCCGAAAGGATTTGGAGGGAGAGTCGTTGAGGAGGATGGAAAATCTGGCTGAAGTTACCAAAGCCATAACCCATCTAATCCAATTTTGGTCAAAGCCATAAGCAATTAGAACTTTTTTGATATATAACCAACTCAGTTTGTCATAAGCCTTCGCTAGGTCCAGTTGAATGATCATCCCTGCTTGCTTATTATTCTTGAGAGAGTGGACAATTTCATGTGCTTAAATGATGTTGTTAAGAATTTGCCTTCCTTCCACATAACCAGTTTTCTCCTCCGATACGAGTGTTGGTAAGAGGGGCTTTAGTCTATTTGCAATAACTTTGGAGATGATTTTGTATACCACATTACAAAGGGCTATAGGCCTGAACAGATATGGAGTCATTGCCTTATCCTGTTTAGGGATAAGGGCAATGAAAGAGGTATTTAGTGCTTTTAGGATTGTTTTTGAAATCCTTGAGTCCTCCACCACTTCCAGAATATCCTTTTTGACTATTTCCCAGCTTGCTTTGAAGAAATCTATGTTAAAATTATCCGGTCTAGGCACCTTCCCATTATGCAACTCATTTATTACTTCTTTTACCTCTTCTTCTGATACTGGTCTATTGAGATTGAAATTGTCTTCCCTGGACACCAGTTTTGGAATATGCTTCATAAATTTCTTGATAGCTATTGACCTATTTGAGATAGGCTCCTCTGCTATTTTTTGAAAATGTTGTACCAGAACAGACTCCATATCTTTGTGTGTATTAGGCTCTCTTCCTAGCGCATCTAAAAGCTTTGTGATCCAATTGTGGGCTCGGTGTTCCATGGTAGATTTGTCGAAAAACCTTGTGTTTCTTTCTCCTTCTTTGAGCCATTGGACTCGTGATTTCTGCTTCCAGAAGATTTCCTCCTGCTCACATCTGGTGTCCTGTTCCTGTTGTAGTGAGTCTTCTTGCAATTTCCTATCCTCAGTGAAGCCTTCCTTGATAAGAGTTTGGTTGATATTCTAAAGCTTTTGTTCCACTTCTCTTTTGGCTTTAAAAATGTTTCCAAACTCACTTTTCTTCCAATCTTTAAGTCTAGTCTTGATGTGCTTGAGTCTCTGTTGTAGCATGAACATTTTTGGGCCTTGAACTGGTAAATCCTCCTTCCACCACTTATCAATGTTGGATATGAAATTAGGGTGAGTAAGCCAAACATTTTCAAACCTGAAGGTTCTGTTCCTTGGAGTGCCAATAAAAGAAGCTTCTAGATGAATTGGCCAGTGGTCCGACCCTCCCAAAGGTAGGATAAAAGCCTTCAAGTTAGGCCTCAATAGGAGGAGGTTCTCTGAGATTAGGAACCTATCTAGTTTTGAAGCAACCTTTGAAGCTCCACCCCTTTTATTGTTCCAGGTGAACATCCCATTTGCTGTATCTAAGTCCACTAGCTTCAACTTGATGAGGAAGTTCTGAAAGGCAATAAAATCCTTGCCCATTAGTCTAGTGCCTCCTTTTTTCTGTAAGAGATTTGATCATGTTGAAATCTCCACCCAGAATGCAGGGTATTGCTGGGTGTCTCTCTCTAATCTCCTCTAGTGAGGTGAGAAGCTTGAGTTTATCATTAGGATTTTGAGGACCATAGACATTAGTGACCATATAAATATCCTTGTCACCTAAAGGTTGGATAATCATTGAAAGATAGTTCCTAGATGCTTCTGCATCCAAAATGTCAAATTTCTAGGGATTCTAGAGAGTGAGAATCCCTCCTACTGTATTATTGGCTTTTACTTCTAGGTATTCATAATTACTGAGCCATTTACTATGTATATTCCAAACTTTATCTATTGAACATTTTGTTTCCTATACGAACACCATATCTTGGTTTTCTTCCTTTATTCTATTGCTGAGATTCCTGTGCTTTAATTTACTTCCTAGACCCCTGATGTTCCAAGTTGTGAGCTTCATGATGATGGGTTTTTGAATGAGTAACTGGTAAGATCTTTCATCTTACCTGAGTTGATCATGAGCTTTCCACACTCTATTAGCAATTCATTTTGACTCTCTCTGCCTCTTTTCTTGCCTGGGTTCCTAGCCAAGTGTCCTGGTATTTCCTCCATTGATTTGACACCCTCCCGGGTCCTGGCTTTCATGGTTTCTTTTGTTTCCTGAGGTTTTTATCTGAGATCACCAGAGGAAAAGCTGTTGCACTTTGTTAAAATCCTCTTGTGGTAGGAAGTCTATTCCTTTGATGGTTCCCTAGTTTAAGAATTTCTCCAGGTCAAGATTCTCCCTCTCAAGTATCTCATATAGTTCTTGGTCCTCAGTGCCAACTTCAGTGGGGGTCATCTCTTGATCCCTCCTTTGTTCCATGCTGTTTGGTATGTCTTCCTATAGTTTGTTGTTATCCTGTATTATCTCCATGATGTCTTCCTTTTCTATCTCTTTAGGATGATTTTCTAGCATTACCTCTTTCTCACTCGTCCCCCCTTCTTCTTCTAAAATCGCAAAACTATTTCTATTTGCTACTTTTTCATCACCCTCTTTTTATGATACCTTCTTCCCCCACCTTTCTCTCTGCCTCCTATCTTGGTGAATCCTTCAGGATATTTATGTATGTTGGTCCCCAGATTCTCCTCCCGCTTGTTCTGTGGGAAATCTCTAAAAAGGTGTCCGTGTTCATGACATTTCTGGCATCTAAAAGGGACATGTTCATAGTCCACCGCTTGAACCCATTCCTCATCATATGTTTCTAAGATCACTTCATTTGGGAGTGCTCCCGATAAATCCATTTCCACACATATTTGTGCGAAGGAAGTGTATTTCCTTCTCAGAGTTTCCTCTAAATTTTTTAGAAAATGTCCTAATTTATTTCCTATAGCTTTCAAGGATTCAAGAAGCCAATAATCTAGAGGTAGGGAGTAAAGTATTATCCATACTGGGACCAAAGTGAATGTCTCCCACTCTAGGACAAGGTTCATAACCCAAGGCCGCATATAGAGTCCTGTAGCAGCATAGAAATAAGTTCCTCCTTCGGAAAATTTATGTTTATCCTCTAGGTTATTGAAAACCACTCTGAAGAAGCCCTTGGACCCTAGATGAAGAGTTATATCCCCCTTTGGTTTCTAGTTGCTTCTGATCCAAGTATACAAATTCTTCTCTATGGGCCATAAACCCATAAACTTACAGATAATAGCATAATATGCTCTCTGTGCTCCTGCAGTGCAAGATCATTCAAAACCACCCTAGGTTTGGTGGTAGTCTTGGGCTTACAGGATCCCTCTGCCGAGTTGTACCCATTTTTATTCTGACTGCTATCCTCTATAATCTTCTCCCTTCTTACCACCCTGTGAGTTTCTTCCTGAACCTCCTCTTTGTTGCTTTCTAGTTCTGTTGAGTCTATATTTTTTTCCTTTCTCCCAGGGTCGCCCGAATCCGTTCGAACTCTTTTCTCTACTTTTATTTGAAACAATGTTGCTGTAGGAGGGAGTGGAGCTTCCTCCTCGTGGCACCTCCATGGTTCTCAGCTCACTTCTCCTGTTACTTCCTACTCCGAACCCTAGCTCCTCCTCCAATCGTTTCGCCTCCGTTATACTTAATTATATTCATAATGATATTAATATAAATATCTACATTTAATAACAAAATTAAAATCTAATTTTATTAAGATATTAATATTTTAATATTAATATTTATTTATGTTAATATCATCGGCAGAGAAGTAATGCGGCATACAAAGGAGCGGACCCGATGGTATTATATGGTGTAGTTAATATGTTTTGAGTTCTGAGGTTAATCGCATATTAGAGGAGATGGGAACCACATGTTAATGTGACCGTAGACCATGGCGATTGTGATTAACAATAAAGGTGGAACCTCGAAATTTGTGCAGAGGTCGTATAAAGCGGTTACTTGAAACAAGGTTGCTTAAATGTTACATAATACTTGAAGCCTCTACCTTTATCTTTTACAAAATGCTTCCGATTATATCTTTGTAGTAATTCACATGACTACTTTAAAAAGTATTACCACACAATTACAAGCAACCAAGAAATTTATTATTAAAAGCTCAAAAACTTAAAAGACTTGACAATCCTCAAATATTAAGGGCAGCAACACCATGAAATAAGTCAATAAGCAGTAAATTGGTTTTGTTGTCTTTTGATCATTCTATTCTATTTTAATGTTCTAATGTAATTGATAATGTGATATATAAACTTGATCTACAGTCAAGAGAATGAAATGAATCATTTTAAATTTATATTATTATGTTTTAATCTATTCATTCATGAAAATTTACAAATGTATAAACTTAATTGTAAAATTAAAAAATATAAAAAAATAACAATGCAAATACATAATAATATTTAAAATGGTAAAAAGTAATCATTTTAAACCAATTTATAACTTGAACATGTAAAATTATGTTACAAAACTTATTTAAACAATCACAATTCACAATTACCCTTTAATGTTTGGTTTATTTATATTGAAGTGATTAATAATATAATAAGGTAATAATAATTGATTTTTTTCTTTTTTCTTTTTTTTTAATTTACTAAATTTTAAATCCTCAAATATTAAGGGCAGCAGCACCATGAAATAAGTCAATAAGTAGTAAATTGGTTTTGCTGTCTTTTGATCATTCTATTCTATTTTAATGTTTTAATGTAATTGTTAATGTGATATATAAACTTGATCTACAGTCCAGATAATGAAATGAATCATTTTAAATTTATATTATTATGTTTTGATCTATTCATTCATGAAAACTTACAAATATATAAACTTAATTGTAAAATTAAAAAATATAAAAAAATAACAATGCAAATACATAATAATATTTAAAATGGTAAAAAGTAATCATTATAAACCAATTTACAACTTGAACATGTAAAATTATGTTTCAAAACTTATTTAAACAACCACAATTCACAATTACCCCTTAATGTTTGGTTTATTTATATTGAAGTGATTAATAATATAATAAGGTAATAATAATTGAA
>APFE030613282.1:46338-69829 GCA_000404065.3 Pinus taeda | reverse complement strand
AAAGTTTGTTATATCTAGAGATGTAATTTTTCTTGAATCATCCAAATCTGACAATGTTGCTGAGCGGCAACTTGATCGCTTGGATAGATTCACAAAAATGAAATCATTTCAAGAATTTGAGAATCAGATTCCACATCTTGAAGGGGGGATTCCTATACTAGATCAACATGTGGAATCTTCTTCTGAAGAATACTCTCCCCCGACTGAAACTCCAACAACGGTTGATGCTTTAAGTGATGTAATTGATAGAATTGGGAGGCTCAACCTTGATCCACTCCCAACTCAATCAACGGAGCAGCCTGGACCATCTCAGAAAGGTCCCCCAAAGTGGCTGACAAAGACACTTGAAAGTGTTCATCCTGATGAAATTGGAAAAACAGGAACTAGAAAATCAAACCGGCAAAATGGAGGTGATGTAGATGACTCTAATTCACCTGTTGATATGGATGTTTCTTATGATTTTGAATTGAACTTGTCTACAGATTTTGAACCAACTTCCTTCAAAGAAGTCGCTTCTCATGATAAATGGAAAGAAGCGATGCAAAAGGAGTATGATGCCCTCATAAAAAACGGCACTTGGAAACTGGTTGATCCTCCATTTGGAACCAAACCAATTGGATGCAAGTGGGTCTACAAGAACAAGTACAAAGCTGATGGCTCAGTTGACAAGCACAAAGCTAGGCTTGTGGCAAAAGGTTTTTCACAGAAGGAAGGGGTTGATTATGAGGAAACTTTTGCCCCCATAGCAAAATGGGCCACCATCCGGACACTCTTTGCACTAGCAGCTCAGAACGGTTGGAAAGTTCATCAAATGGATGTAAAAACTACCTTCTTGAATGGAGATCTAAAAGAGAATGTTTTTATGTCCCAGCCTAAAGGATTTTTTGTGAAAGGACATGAACATAAAGTATGCAAACTTGTGAAGTCCTTGTATGGCCTCAAACAAGCACCACGAGCCTGGTATGAAAAACTAACTGAGCATCTTCTGAAACTCAACTTCAATCATTTTGATCTTGATGATGCAACTTTATTTGTCAAGAAAGTTGGTAAAACAGTTGTATATCTTGTGGTATATGTAGATGATCTTTTAATGACAGGGAACAATGAAAGCTACATTACATCCATAAAGAAGGAATTGGGGAAAAGTTTTGAAATGACGGATTTGGGCTATGTTCATTACTATCTTGGCATTGAAGTAACCCAACATCCAAAATCTATATTTCTTTCTCAAAATAAATACATTGGAGATTTGTTAAACAGATTTGGCATGACAGAGTGCAATCCTCTTACTACTCCAATGGAACAAAACTTAAAGCTCACATCTATTGAAGGAAATGAATTTGAGGATGCAACAAAGTATAGACAGCTTGTAGGAAGTCTTACCAGACCAAACATCTCATTTGTTGTTGGAATCCTCTCCAGGTTTACGCAAAAGCCTTGTGAAGGACATTGGTCTTCTGCAAAAAGAGTTCTAAAGTACTTGAAGGGAACTCAAGACTATGGAATCAAGTACACACAGGTGGATGACTTCAGTTTGATAAGATACTCTGATTTAGACTTCGATGGAGACAAAGAAACTGGGGTATCTACTTCAGGATATGCTATGAGTCTTGGATTAAGAGCTGTCTCCTAGAGATCACGCAAAAAATCAGTTCCAACAGATTCCACAACAGAAGCAGAATACGTGGCAGCAGCTGAAGCAACAAAAGAAATTGTGTGGCTCAGGAAAAGTCTTGAAGATTTGCAGGTAAAACAAGTACAATCAACTCCACTCATGATTGACAACACATCTGCAATAAAGTTGGCCAAGAACCCAAAGTTCCATGATCGAACAAAGCACATCAATACTAAATATCATCTGATCCGACATCATGTTGAGGCCAAAACAATCCATCTCCGTCATTGTTCCACAAATGAGAAAATTGCAGACATCTTCACCAAAGCGCTTGGAAGAGAAAAGCTTGAAAGATTCAGAACGATGCTTGGACTCACCAACATCCCTTTAGATTAAGGGGGAGAACGTTGACACCTAATCCTCACGATTGGTGAATTTATAGTAAAAGTTAAATTAGGAATGTGAACAGTCATCAGAAGATGAACTGAGTAGTCACACCCTTTTGTATATAACAATAGCCTACCTAATGAAATAAAACGAATCAGTTTTACTGCCGATTGGAGTTACTATCTGGCCTAACAGAAAGAAGTAGAAAAAACAAATGAGAATTCAAAATATACTATCTACATGGACCAAGAAGAGATTAATACAAAGGCATAACTAGAAAAAGAAGAACAATCTCCATCCAAGACAACTTTTAAATTTGTACAAAAACATCACCTAGAGAATTAAATTATTGGAGATGTTGATGCAGGTATATAAACTTGGAGAAGAATGGCCAATTCACCAAGAAAATTCAATTAGGCCTTGCTATCCAGAATAAATCCAAAGGGTAGTGCACAAGCCTATAAGAACCAACATTGGGTGAATGACATTGAAGAAGAAATGAATCAAATTGAGAAAAATGGAAGGTCTTGTGATCTTGTGCCATCACTGAAAGATAAAAACATAATTGGGACTAAATGGGTATTAAAAAAATGAATGAATATGGAAAAATAATCATAAATAAGGAAAGGCATGTGTGTAAAGGCTATGCACAAATTGAAGGAATTGATTTCGAATAAACTTTTGCTCCAATTTCCATATTAGAAGCATTAAGAATGTTTTTTGAATTTGTGTGTTTTAAAGGCTTTAAAGTTTATCAAATGGATGTTAAATCATCCTTTCTAAATGGAGATTTAAAGGAAGAAGCATACATCGAAGAACTAGAGGGTTTTGACTTACTCGACAATAAATATTTGTATGCAAATTGAAGAAACCTCTTTATGGGTTAAAACAAGCTCCAAGAGCTTGGTATGCTAGGTTGGAGGACTATATTCAACAAAAAGGTTTGAAAACATGGGTTGCTGACAACAATCTCTATATCAAGATGGAAAAGGACAACTTATTAATTACACTTGTATATGTGGATGGTCTTTTGGAAGAAATAAAAATGATATCAGTCATGGATTTTCTTAGGAAATGTCAAAGGAAACTGAAAGACTAATGATTGGAGAATTATCCTTCTTCCTTTGATTGCAAATTTATTAAACCAATGAAGGAATATCCATTGCACACACAAAATACCTCAAGGAGATTCTCAAATGGTTTAGAATGAAAGAATGTGGACCAATTAATACCCCTATGATTACTAGATGCAAGTTAAGTAAGGATGATGAATCTCCTGATGTCAATTCAACTCTTTATAAGTCTATGATTGGGAGTCTACTATACTTGAGAGCTTCAATACTAGACATTATGCAGGCAGTAGGAATAGTTGCAAGATCTGAAACAACATCAAATGAATCATATATGAAAGAGATTAAAAGCATATTCTAATACTTATAAAAGGGCACACTCAATTTTGGGATTTGGTATCATAAGAGTACAAATTTCACGTTAACTACATATATAAATGTTGATTGGTCAAGTAGCATTGATGATAGGAAAAGCACTAGTGGGAGTGCATTTTTCTTAGGAGATTGCCTTATGTCTTGGTCAAGCATAAATAAATCATCAGTTTATCTTTTTATAGTTGAATTCGATACATAGCAACAACAGACTGTTGTACCCAAGTTCTTTAGATAAAACAAACTCTGCAAGACATCAAAGTGGAATATGATCAACCAATTGTCATTTTCTGGAACAACACTAGTGCAGTCAGTATCTCAAGCAACCTTAGCATGCTCTCAAAAATAAAACACATTCCAATAAAGTATTGTTTCCTTATATAACAAGCCATCGAGCATAATGTCAAGATGGAATATATTGGCACCAAAGAATAGATTGTTGACATATATCTCAAACTTCTACACAAAAAATCCTTTGAATATCTCAAATATAATCTTGGAGTGATCTCTCTTTTATCTTAGTAAAGAAAGAACAAACTTAGGGGGGGCATCCTTTGTTATTGATTTTAAAGAGGAGAGAATGTAGACAGGGAGAGAAATTGACAAGACGTGTGGAGAGAATACATGTAGGGGGAGTAATTATTGAAAGAAGCAAATATCAAAGTATTGTCATCAATAACAAAGAGGGAGATCATTAAAAATTGCTTTTATTGATGTAAAAATATATCCAAATGAAAGATAAAGTTACATAGTCATATAACATTCTTTGATGCCTTTCTAATGATATGTAGCATGCCTTCTAGAAATATTGTTTTAAGATTTTTGATGCCTCATTTATACCCTATATTTGAATGCATTTTTACTCCAATTACCTAGTTCAAATGAGAGCAGAATATATATGGTTGTAAATCTTATTTTGAGATATTTACAATGGTATATGACACTCCCTATAACTCCTCATGGTTTAGGAGAAATGATTTTTTAAATATTCATTATACAGTCTTCCAAGTCAATGCAACTAGTGGAAATGTTGGCCTAATTAGTGGACAAGTTAGCCCTAACCCTACATCCAAAGCAATATAAATAAGCGTCGAGGAGGAGATTTATACCCACTCACTCAAGCAAATTAGTTATATTCTAAGACTAACCTATATTATGTACAAACTTCAACAATGAAATATCTATCACAAAAAAATATGTGAAGAAGCAAAGGACTCCCTTCATAGTCATATAACATGATGTAAGTAAGATTTTTCTCACATACAAACTCTTTTTCCCTTAAGAAAATCCCTTGCTTCCTTAATTATTCTGGTTGGTTATGATCCAATCAGTATATATCTAAACTCTTTAAGGGAACTATCTTGAATAATACAAAATTAGAATGAAGCCTTATGTTTCCACAAAGTAGGATACTAGAATTGAACTTATTCAAATTAGCTTTAAGAGATAACCCTTCAAACATGTTTCAATAAACCACTTCCATGATTTGAGTCTTCAAATATTTGATCAAATGGAAGGAAATCTTATTTGAGATAACTTTGGTCCAATTAAACATGACTTCTTTCATAAAATATATATAAAGAACATACAAAACTAACTTGGGAATGTGGGATGTTGAATCTCATCACATTAATCATGCAAATCAAGAAATGTCTCAATATGGTTCTACTAACAAGAAAAATGTCGACTACTAAGAAATTATCAAGCATTTTAGATGTTAGAGCTATAAAATACTTCAATAAAGTTAACCCACCACCTGATAGTCCCAAAAGAGTCAGCCTTAAGCATCTTTAAAATTTTATTAGGATTTGGTAGTCACAACATTCTTCTGAAAACTTTGGTTTGAGAATAATTGAATTCTTCCCTTCCACTGTGACTTGAATTATTCTACTTTTTGAATGAAAATAACAAGCTCATTGGAAAAATAGCTCTCTAAAATAAAAAATCTCCACAACACAACTGGACTTTACTAAACTAATAATCAAAATCACGTTAAGCTTAAAACCACTAATATGTAATTGATCAATGAAAGTTTTTATATTGATGGGTGAGGGAATCGATACTATCTCCACATAATGGCTTTGTATTTCTTTTAGCTACCATATTTCATATTCTCTCAATGCAATTTCATGTATGTGACACCTTTAGTCCTGCATTATGAAGCTTTTAGCTATTTAAGAGCCCATATCATAAATTGCATTTACTCAAACATCCTTTCATCATGTACTATGTTCTTCGGGGCACACGAAAATTATAATAGGAAGTTAATTGAAAGAGGAATATCTTTCATGGAAACACATGATAATTGATTCATATTACACTACGTTGCACCCCTTTCCTTGTATATCAGGACTCATTTAATTTGTCATGAATTACCCTTTAAAGGTGTGCAAAGTATATAATATTCTGAAAATTCCACAAGTATAGAACCCAATAGAAAAAAAACAGTCTTTAGTGGTTAGACCATGTGAAAATGCAGCTTGTTGGGTGTGCAGAGGTGCACAATGTGTAGAGGTATGGAACGTGGGAAGGAAAGCTCTGTGTGGAGGAATGTTTTGTGCATAGTAATGGAATGTGCGAGGTTCTCTAAACAACAATGGTAAGTGACTAATAAGAAATATTTCAGAAGGGTAGGATAAGTGGGAGCACAAAAGGAAGCTTGTGCAGAGTGCAAAGCATAATTTCAAAAGAATGAATCTTCACACAAATTTCGAAAAATTACTAAGTATAAGGCACGCATAAATATCTTTTAACACGTAACAAAATATAGATTGATTAAAAAAAATAAAAAATATATATAACAAGTGTAATATGCAATGTTGTTGCTTAGTACCTGCCTCTTATGTAAAAAGTACTTGATAGCAAAAGTTATTTTATCTAGGATTAAAATTCCCCTCATGCCCATGCATAAAGATTTTAAAAAATTTTAATTATTAAAACTTGTGATTTGCAAGGTTCTATTTGAGGTGACATTATAATAGTTGAGATCTTCTTTAACTTTTGAATATTCTTTAAGATTCAATAAGTGTTTAGTTAAAACAATGAAATTTCTATTTTGAATCAAAATCATTTATAACAAAAAATTCCACAACAACTGTCATCAATGACTTTTGTTTGTTGTCTACTTTCTTAAATAACTAATGCATCTACAAATGCTTATAAGTCTTTACCTTGCATTATTTGACAACTTGATATTTCAAAGTCATATATGACTCCTACACAAGTTACCTAGAAAATCAAGCTAGCTATTAAAGGTAGCTAAAAATGTTTGAAAGAAAAACATTATATAATATTAAAGGAACACATAATTAATTTTGAAAAACATGTTGACTTAGGGGTATACCAAAGAGATATAAAGATTTATAATGAAGGGGACATAAACTTTTAAAGAGATTTTTTAAAAAAATCTCGTTTAACATAGAAATATTTATTTAGTTTTAGATGTTTTTTTTTTAATAAGTGAATTGTATATGTTAATATTATATAAAAGTGAATCTATATATAAAGTAATTTCACATTTAAAATGTCAAAAGTAATATATTAAACCACCAAAAAAAGAATAATATAAAATAAAATGTGATTGTATTTTTTTTTCAAAAACTTAAGCAAACTTTTGTTAAAATTATTTCAAAAGATACACATTAATTAAAATTAAAATAGAGATTGACATTAAATGAATTTCATAAATATTGAGTTTGATTTGGGGAAATATACTTTTTTTTTTTTTGAATAATGAAATTTCATAATATTGAGATTTGTATGTGTAATTTTTTCATAAATATTGAATTTGATTTATCCTATTATGACGCTTGTTTATAGAATTTTTTTTTTTTTTTTTTTTTTTTAAATATTTTATTTCCACAATTCTTATATAACCCCATAAATAGTCATTCATATATATGAGCCAATAAAGAAAATAGAAATTCAAATCAAAAATTAATTTTTATCTTCAAAAATTTCATTTTAATAATGATTTTTTCAAAACTTTAATAAATTTTAAAAATTTTTTAAATTTTTAAAAACTAAATTAAAAATCGAAACATTTAACTATAAATAATTACAAATAACTGCCTAAACAATATAAAATAGAACAACAATATACAATATTTAACATAATATTTTAAATAATTATCCATAAACTATCCCCAAAGAAATCTTACTTAGAACGATGTAATGTACACATCCAATCACTTTAATGATTCATTTTCCTCATCATAGTCACTTCCATTTTCTCTCCAACCAAACATATAACCCTTTTATTTAAAATGTTATTAAATTTATTACAACTTTTAATATACAATGATCATGCTTTTATGCATACTTTCATTAATAAAAAGGATATAGTTTACAAGGTCAGGAATTGTCGGGACGATTAAAAGTGATTGGAATTTGGATAAAAAAATTTCAACAAATTTTGTCGTAGTAATGTTTGAATCATGTTTTTTTATGGTGTAAATGGATTCAGGATCATCAAAAACCTCTAAAATACCCAAAATTTTGAAGTTTGACAAATGCCATTTAGATTTACAAAAATTTACTCGATTTTATTAATATATTGCCAAAATTTTAACAATTTGGTAGAGAATGGCAATGAAAAATGAAATGGAAAAATGACTTTATAACTTTTGATATACAGTGATCATGGTGTTAAGTAGACCACTCCATTAAGAAGAATCGACCTTTTAAATGGGCAAACAATACATTTTTAAATATATGTTTTAGAGAAAGAATCGATGTGGAGATCAAAGTAAAAATAGACAAAACGCAGTGAAAGAAGCCATTGGTAGTAAATTTTTATGTTATATTGCTTATAAAAGTTAATAAATATTTTTAAAGATGATAGATGTGGGGATTTTTATAAATTTCAGAGAAAAACTGGAAATATCTCATATTTGCGATTCCCAACATCATTCATTATCATTATTTTTTTTATAATAAAGGAATATTATTCGATGGTTAGATATAAATTTATTTATTTAGAAATTAAGTGGTAAAAATATATATATTTAATATTTTAATTAAGAAATTTGAATTTTAAAATAAAACTTCTTAGAAGTATATAAAAAAATTAGAGTTAATTATTTTTATGAAAAGGTATTGCTAACTTGAAAATTCATTATATTATAGTTAAGTTAAATTCAAGGTTGTTTAAAAAATAAAGTATATAGAGACATGATTAAAAATAAAAATATTTTGTAAATATGAATTATTTTAATAATAAATGTATTATTTATAAAGTATTTATATATAATTAATAATATGATAATTTTGAAGAGAAAGTGTTTTGATTTGGTTGAATGATATTTGTTTTTAATATGTTTTGAATTATATGTTTAATTTTTTTGTGTATATAGATATTTCTAAGGCCTAATGTTAGGTGGTATATTTTAAAGTTGTAAATGAATAGTATAGTCATGATTTTAAGTAGGTGGAAGATTTTTGGGTATTTCTCCAAGTACCTTAGAATGATTGTTAATAGCATTTTGGAGATCCACTCGAGCAGAGAATGTAAATGTTTGAATGTACAACGAACATAATTATGCAATTATGCCTTGGTGTCCCTTTTTTAAAAATTTTGTTATGTTATTAGAGCTTAATGCTTTACAAAGTTTCCCTGGATACCTCTAAGCTCAATTTCATTTCCTTTTGAGAAAAATATTATGAAAAAAGATCTTGAAAATTAAGGATCATTGTTCTCAATGATTATAACCATTGGACTACTAAACAACATCAATGCCACACATTTGGATTGCAACCATGAGACTAACCAACAAATACTCCTCCATATTCAGCTTAATAAAATGGCACTTCCCTAAAGAATCAATGGTACCTCCATTTGCAATCATCACTTGAAACTATGGTGTTGGATATACACAAAGCAATTAATAACTTTTGCCAATTTGTTATTGATAAAGTTATGGGTATTAATTGAATCAATCAATATTGTTACCTTTGGTTTTTTGATATATCCTTGAATTTTGAGAGTTTGTGGAGTATTGATGCCAACCAAGGCATGACAAGAGATTGTTGGAGTAGTCTCTTATAGCTCTAGATCTTGTGACGTTTCCATTGCTTTATATTCTTCATCTTCACAATCTATGTAAAATATTTTTTTCTCATTACATTTATGCCCCTTACTATACTTGCTATCACAATTTGAGAGCACAAATATTGAATCATAAAACCATAACCATGAATTTTCAATCCAAAATCCACATCATTAAGGCTTCAAGTCAGCGTCGGGAATATAAGGAGAAGCAAGGATAAAATGGCCACACAAGAAGACATGCAAGATCATTCAACAACTACAAGAGGAATCTGATTCAGTAGAAACATTTATGTGGAAAAACGATTTGTTATGGTATCAAGGTTGCTTATATATAAATTCCCACCTCAAATAGAAGGTCCTTTTGGAATTACACACTTCTCTTGTAGGAGGACATTTAGGATTCTTGAAGACAAACCATAGGATCAAGAACAATTTTTTGGGAAGGTCTTAAATAATGTGCAAAATTTCATGGCAAAATGTATAGTATGCCAACACAATAAGGGAGAGACTATCAAAATCCAAGTGCTCCTTCAACCATTATCCATATAAAGCTAGTGTTGGGAAGAAGTTCCAACCGATTTTATTACAGGTTTACCTAAATTTGAAGGAAAGAGCGTTATTATGGTAGTGATAGATCAAATGACAAAATATGCCAATTTTTGCTCTCTTTCTCATCCTTTTAGAGCAAGTGTTGTGGCATAAACATTTATGGAAATAGTCCAAAAGCTACATGGAATACCAAAGATTATTTTAAGTGACAGAGATCCAATTTTCATTGGAAACTTTTGGATTGAATTATTTGCTTGTTTGGGTAGTAAATTGGCTCACAGTTCATCTTACCATCGTCAATCTGGTGGGAAAAATGAGATTGTGAATAAATGTTTAGAAGGATATCTACATTGTTTTGCATCTGATAAATAGACACAATGGGTCAAATAGTTTCCTTTAACATAATGGTGGTGCAACACATCCTTCCATACCTCATCAAAAATGTCACCATTTTCGGAACTTTATGGATATCATCCTCCATCCATCACATCGCCCTTGAAAGGGACTATAAAGGCTCAAGAAGTTGAAGACTACGTGCGACACCAACAAGAGGTTCTCAAAATATTGAAGGACAACTTGGTTATGGAACAAAATGTGATGAAAGAACAAGAATATCAACATTGTAGCAAAAGGGAATTTGAAGTGGGGGATTGGGTATTTGTGAGACTACAACCATATAAACAAATTTCCCTCAAGCAACAAAAGAAGGACAATAAATTAACGCTGAGGTATTATGGCCCTTATAAGGTGTTCTAGAGGATTATAAGTATGGATTACAAATTGGATTTTCCTTCATATTCACGTGTACATCCAGTATTTCATGTTTCTTGCTTAAAGAAGGTAATTAGTGACAAAATCCAAGTCCAAACTATTCTACTAGAAATTAATGAAGAAGGGAAAATAATACTAGAACTAGATACAATTTTGAAAACAAGGACTAAGGAGCTAATAAATCAAACAATCACTAAGTACCTCATCAAATGGAAGAACCTACCAATGGAAGAAGCGACATGGGATGGGTATGTTAAGACCTATATAAGCCTCATATTAACCCTAAAACCTCTCACTAACCCATAGATATTGAGTGATTAAAATTATATTGTTATATTGTTATGTAGGTTAGAACCCCACATGGCCTCATTTTATTATAATTGTATCCTTTAACTCCAATACACACACACACAAAGGAGACCTTGTCTTAGAATCATCAATATTGTCTTGTACATTATATTAATTGTAAAAAGAGGTTTCCCCCTCAAAGAGGACTGTAATTATTTGTTTCTTATCATTTTTAATGCCCAAGGATCATACATTTATAAATTAGAAGAATAGAAAGCATAACTAATCAAAAAATAATGCATAGCTCATAACATGGATATAATTTCATAATTGGGTTTATTTTGAGTGATTCGGAAGAATGACTGCTGTCCTCCCTACCCACGTTCAACTCTCACAAGTGAAATGATGAGTTTTGTTGTAATGGATTTGAGCCTTTTATTGACTCTAAGTTGTTCCTTGAAGAATGAAACATGTATATTTTTCATATGGAATATAAAGATATTTCCGAATGGAAAAAAATGAATATAATTCACAAAGTAAAATTAATATACGGACACATTTTTTTTAAACAAACATTGGAGAAACATTTACCAATCAAAATGGTTATAACTAAAGCTCACGGTGAGGAGATACATATAAGTTTATTTTCCAAATATAAGGATCTTCTAAAAAGTATATAAATGTACTATATAAGTCTTGTTATTATGGATTACAAAAACAAATACATCATGAATTTTTTGTAACTTAATTCTAATTATCGAGGATAAGCATATCATTGAAGATACAAAAGTTCTATATATGGACATATTGAAGTTGGTTATTTTAATATGTTGTTGGTGTTGAAGGATATCCTTTGGGATTTTTCATTGCTTTCATAGAGACATCCTCCTAAGAATGGATTGCAAATTTGACAAGAGGGACATGTTTCAATTGAAGTTCAATGGATCCATGTGGTTGGTGGAATGTTGGAACTAGAGATTGGTTGCCATGTGGTAAAGGTTAAAAATGAGTCTTTGTTTCATTTTCTATCTTCAACACTTCTAGTGATGATTGTATTGTTACAACATTTTCATGATTATGTCATGCTTAAAATGGTTTCTATGCTCATACTTTCTAGCTTCAAGCTCGTGCTTACATAATGATGAAATAAGAATTGCAATTAAATCATCTAATCTTAGCTAGGATAGTCTAATTTCCATAATCTCACATAGATCCATATTGTTGAGAGCATAGCTCCTAGGGGAATTCAACCAATAATAAGATGTCGGGACCAAAATTAGAAGGAGTGATTGATTGGCCTATCCTTCATTAATGTTGATAGAGATAGTGAGGAACACACACATTTTCCTTATATCTCGATTGAATATTTTAGAGCTAGTTTCCTTCACTTGGGATGATACCTTTGGTGGGATAGGAGATGGTATGACATCAATAATATCATTTATAACTATTGGAGTGATAAGAGGATTCACCCTTTAATTCAATTGCTTCATTTTTTGTATAGGAATAAAGTCCATTAAGATCACATGATTGCTAGGTGATATATGAAATTGTTGATGATGAAGAGGGCTTCAGTCAGATGCTTAGAAGAAAGATTGTCCTTCTCATCGACTAAACCATTGTGCTCACATAGAATATGGAACAATTCAATGACCTTGAACTTTCTCTAGATTTTACAAATCCTAACAATTATAATCAAGAAATTATTGTTAGCCTCAAGAAGCCTTCGAGAATATTTGTTTGATTATTAACAATGTCTCTTGGTACAATAAGATTTGATAATGGTGACTCAAGGCTAATCAAGTGTCTTGAAAGATATACAATTACGCTTTATTATTTGGCATATTACCAATACTCCATTCATAAGTGGATTGGATGGTTCCTCTAGGACTAAGAATTGAACTCTCATATTTACCTCCCTAAAAATTAATATATGAATATATGGCAACCACATATAAACTATTTATACATACATATATTAATTTAACTAATATGTATTTTCCATATACATTTATATATTATAGTAACATTAATATATAAATATTAGAATATATTAGTTTATATATATTATATATATATATATTATATATATATATATATATTATGTATAGTACACAATGTGAATAATGTGTAAGATTGATGCATTCTTCTTGAATTACTAATTAGTTTATAATATATATTATATATATATATATTATATATATATATATTTATATTAAAGTAATTTTTTTTAAAATATTTACCTTTAGTGAAATATTTATGTTATATTTAAAATAATTTATGAAATTTAATTTTATGCGTTGTAGTTCACAATTTAAAATGTGAAAAATAAACATATTTAATTAAAGCAATGTCAAGTGAACTATTGGAGATAATATCATTTCTAAAGTCGTATTTATTTTTGTAAGTTAATTTTGATAATACATTTTTTGTTTTAAGACTTATTTTTTATGTCAAAATTATCTTAGTGAAAGAACTATTTTGTTATGCTCTTGACCTGCGAGAATGTACCAGAATACCAAATATGCGAAGAAATATACCCAAAACACAAAACAATAAGAAATAACATCATGTATTTGATTATTCAGAAAGGAAAGCAATGTTCACTTGCCTCTTCGAGGGGCCAACCTCCAATAGAGCTGGGCTCAATTACAAAATAAGACACGACGCTCCTCGAGGGGAGACTCTATCCTTTATATAGGATTTGTACATGTGATACCATGGGTCAATACCATGGTTCTTATTAATACCATCTATCTAATACCATGGCCCATTTGCAACTAACTGTGGTCCCTTCTTTAAATGTGGGTCAACCACTTAGAATTATTAATATGGTTTTTATTGACTCTTTAACTAACTATAACTATGACTCGACCCTATTACATAAATAAGGGGGTTAGGGTTGGACCCTAACATGCCCTCCCCCATAAAAATAGCCTTGTCCTCAAGGCTGAAGCTATTGAAACTGCTGAAGAACAGTGACTGTTTCCCAGGTTGCATCTTTTGGAGAGGTGTCTTTCCACTTGACGAGGACTTCCTTGATCATGCGGCCGCGCAGGTGCCTTTCTTGCGTGTCAAGAACCTATTCCGGTTGGAGCCAGATTGAACCTTCTTCATCCAATTCTAGTAGGTTGGTTTGAATTATGCAATGGTTCCCCACCACTTTCTTGAGGCATGAGACATGGAAGACGGGATGGATTTTTGCAGTGGGTGGTGTTATGTTCCTATACCAATAGGTGTCATAATTTATGATTGACTTAGTTTATCTCTGTAATATGTACATACATTTGCTTTATGCAAATGTTTTCCATATTCAAAAATTCAAAAAATTAAAAAAATATAAAGAGGGTATATCCTAAAAGAAAATCAAAGGATAAAAAGAATGAAAAAGAAAAGGTAAAAAAAGATGAAAAATGAACTCCCAAGGAAAAGAAGACCATGAAAGTGTGCAAGTCCAAATGCCACTACTATTTACTTTGATAAAAAATAAAAGGTTGTGTGCAACTTGTCACTTATGCCACAATCCATGAATGGTCAAATAATGTAAACTTGGCTATTTCATGTTCATAGATAGAGAATAAAATCTGACCAAACAGTGTAATCTTGGCAGATAATTAGATTAGGTAGAATGAATAAAAGGAGATCAATTGTTTAATCTGAGCCCTTGGATGTAATTGGGTTAGGTTTGGACAGATTTCTATTGTAAAATAAAATAAAAGTTTGATAAGGGTTTGCGAGTTTAAGTGCACCCTAATAAAAAGTAGAAAAAATGGTAGGATGTGTAGGTGGGTAAGTAGATGAATGGTTGCAAAATGGTGTATTATGAATGATTAGTTGAAACTCATGTCATTTACTTTCATCATCATATTAATTTAAAAAGTATGGATAACAATGAGACATTTACAAAGTCAAGTTATTAATTTCCTCATTCCTTTTACCCATAATTTCACTAATTTCCCCACAAATAACAATCTAAGCACCTAAAACCTTAAGCCAAAGGGGCTAAGAGCATTTCTCTGACTTTTGGAGGGACTGGACCCTCAACCCAATTACTTACAGGTTTCAAGTGCTATAACCCCCTTCATTATTCACTCAATTCCCCTAAAAACCACCTTTCCTAGAGTAAAATCACTATTTGCTTAGGAAAAGTAATTATCATCATACAAAACTCCTTCTCACAAAAAACCCACAAAATGCACTTAAGCCTAAGTTATAATGTTTAAATACGAAAATGTAAATATATTTTGAAACATTTTACTTAGCGCATTCTTATCCCCATTTCCATTTCATATTAACACTAATTTATTATAGTTAACTCCTGGAAAATACATCCCATCCCCATATACATTATTAAAATCCCTTATATTAATATCCCGCCCCGGTTTGAAATATAAATCTTAATAATGGAAAAATCAGATAGATTAATTAATCTATCTGTGATCAATTAAAACCTATAACCCTCTGTTGCATTAAAAAGGAATTAATTAATCAACCTAATTAAGAGCCTTCTTCCAATCACATCACCCCCTACCTCATTAATCTCCGTAAATCCGCAATTATTATCCCGTCTGGCCCCTCCATTTAATCTCGAGAAAGTCCCTTCCCTGACCACCATACGATTTGACCCCTTCAGATCTGACGGGTGACACTTATATCGGGCGACTTCCGATGCCGAACTTTACCCGCCGGATGTGAGCGGTTTTACTGTACACCTTGCTGCTACGTGTCGCCCGATGAATGGCATTTGGTTGACCTCTCCCAATACTTCCATACCCTCACAAGCGATGCGATAGATCCTGCTTACCGCCTTTGCTTACCACCTTCGCTAAATGACAAAACATCACTTCCATCAATTGGCACCAACTGTCTCATTTCCATTATATGCACCAAAAGCATTGACTTTGCAAATAAACCCAAAAATATTCATTAGTTTTGTTTTACCAAGAAAAGAAACTTTTGTTCTCCATGCACACTCAGAGTATGTTCAAGCCGTCACCCTGCTTCCAACTGTCAACCTCCAGAAGCCGCTGAAGTTCAGATTGCCATTGTAGACCCATGCACTCCATGAAAACAGTGCACTAGAGCCATTTGTCTCTCCATGCAGCCATAACCACGTATTTACCTCGTTTCAAATAAGAAACCATGTTTTCCATACTGAACCTGAACTAAATAGCTGTAAGAATTAAGTAATTTAGGGAAATTAAGCCATTTGATAGCCATGGCACTCTCTAAGACGACCCATTTTTCCATAATTCCCCAAAAATTCCTTGTCCTCGTCCTTGAAACCACAAGAACCAAGGATGGACACCCTAGTCGCCTTAAGTGTCATGTCAGTGACCACACCCCGTAGAGATTTAGACCATCTTCCCCTGGCCGACAAAGACTTCCAGATAAAAGACCTTACCTTTGATGAAACCCCTTTGAAATTGCATTGTAAATACCGAGATATCTACTTGAACCATGCAGATAAGAAAGGTCTCTTGGAATCAAACCTGCCCAAGTATCAATTACCCAATGTTCATGTCTTCCTGGAAATTATTCATTACTGCCATGCAAACTATAACCCTATTATGAAAGTTGTAATGTCTCCAGACCAGAAAATCATATTCACCATTACAACTGAGTCCATAAACAAGATGTTACAGTTACAGCTCGGTCAAGACCTCACCCCCCTATCCATTGCTGATTTGCTTGAAATATTCTCTAAGGTGTCTAGTTCCAGAAGTACTCAAATCCTCTAAACTTTCATTTATGAAGAAAAACACATGCCAGAGGACTCTCCTCCTTACATGTCAACCTTATTTTTTGATCTAGGCAAAGATATCACAACAATGCTATCATGCATTTTAGGCTCTAGCATTAATGAGTATGTAGATGAGACTATTCTTGTTGGCATGTCTATTTTTACCCTTGGTCAACCTCCTGCAGTCAAGTTTGATTATGCAAAATTCATCACAGATAAAATGCATGATCAGTTTATGAGACTTGAAAATGAGAGGGTGTTCAAGTATTCATCAGTCATGTATCATTTGTTTCTCTACTACCAAACTGATAAGTTTCCCTTCTTTGTCCAAAAGCTTGATACTAGACAGAATCCTAGATTTGTCATCTTCTGGACTGCTCTTTTCCACAGGTCTTGTTATTCTCACCATCCATACACAGATTTTATTGACCTGTTTGTACATCCAGTGACTACAATGTTATTGTGAAGCCCCCCTCCCAGAATTAGTGCAAACATTAAGAGGGTTCTCCAGTTGTCCAAACAATACAAAGTAGGGGATTGGTACTTGTACCAAAACCATAATGAAATCGGAATTTATGGGTGTGAGCTTCCTCCTTACAAGTTACCTAGATATCTCCCCATGCGATTATTTTCTCTAGAGTACTACAGGAAAATGATCAATTCTGATGAGATTCACTTTGTCAAAACCAAGAAGAAGGCCCAACTAAGAATAAAGGATCATTTAGGCCCGTTTATTTGCAATAACAGAGAAGCAGGAAAGGAGGCAGATGAAATCCTCCAAAGATTGAGATTAAAACATAGTTTCATCTGGGCCTATGACCCCCATGGATTCATTTGTAACAAAAGGCAGAAACATAAGTTATCTCCTTATATCCACCATAGGATCCCAGAAATTGAACAATATGCCAATCAATCAGAATGAGTGGAAGGCACTCTAATAGATCAAGATAGCACACAAGTTGAAGTTGACAATGTAATGATGGACTTAGAAAGAAGGTTTGATGAAGATTCATTTGTACAGGTGTTTGGAGAAACTTCATCACGAAAGTAGTCACAAGAACACATCACACAGCCATCAGAGCAACAAGGAACCTCAAAACAAGCAGAAGATTCAGAACAACAAGAAGAGTCAGAGTAGCCTGAAATTTCAGAAGAGCTTTCTCAAACTGAACAAATCATGAGCAAACCTCCTGTTTTTCAGAATCCTCTAAGTGAGGAGAAGAATTTAAAGAGAAGCTGAGATGAAGCCACTCCTTCTACTATGCCTATTGATCAAACTTTTGCTAAAAGGCAAAGGTTAAACCCACATGCGGAGGAGGAATACAGTGAGGAAACAGTAGGCAACTCAACAGCCGAAAGGAGTGACAACAGACCAACCATTCCAACAGGAGGCACACCATTTGTCTCATAGGTACAAGCATTGGAAAGGCAAAAGAGCACAAAGGTATCTTCTTTTAGAGCTCCCTCTTAACAAAGTCTGGACATTAAAGGAAAGTACAAAGAAATTAAAACAATGAATGAGAAACTGAAAGCTCAAACCTATGCTCACTACCTCAAAATGGCTCCAACTAACGAGACCAGGATTATGTCAGCTTTTGACATACAGGAAGGAAAAATGCAGATGAGCTTCCTCAAGCCAACTGTGCAACAGCCAAGATCCATGGCTAATTATTTAAAGATTGATTTTGAAGTTTTGGAAAAGGATATCCATCCTATTGACCAAATAGAACTGCACAAGCAGACTAGTGAAATGGTCTATTCTACATTGACTAATAAGGCCATCACAACACATCAATTTCAAAACTCATTGCACAATACCACTGCACAACTGCAATTGGAAAAGGCATCCTCTCTAGCCAAAGACACCAAGATAAAAAATCTAGAAGACTTGGTGATAGAATTTGGACATGATCCCAAAGATGTGAAAGTAGCTGAACAATTGATTAAAAAGAAAAATGATGATATAGCTACATTGAAGAAGCAGCTTAAGATCCCTCCTCTCCACCATCCTCAAACTGCAGAAGTCATAGAAAAACAAAAGGAGGGAGAACTTATCGACCTAGTCCTTAAGTTAAATGATCAATTGAAAGAAATAGAAAAGGAATTGGAAAAATCAATACAGTCTAAGGATAATGAGATAGCATGGAACTAAACATGGCTTGGTTGTAATAACATGGCTTGGCTTGGGTTCTTCCTTGGCTTGGTTGTTCGATGGAGGAGTCAACAAGGCTTTATCCATGTATTGGGGTGGGGGCAAGTCAGTCTTCTTCCCCCAACCATTCATAAGTAGAACAAGGTGCGACAACCCTCTATGGGCTGAACCCCAATATAATAGTAGAAGGAGTTCCGTAGACAACCCTTTAGCAGGATACCCATCCTTCCTTGCCCGATGCGGACAAGTAGTTCCTTCCTTGCTCTCCTTTTGTCGAGGCAAGTTCCAATTTCTAATTTACTTATTGGTTTCTCACATTAAGTAACTAAAGGTGGCGGTCGAGCCTGCTTTCCGCATCCTCTTCTTATATTGAGAGCGATGCGGCCTTTTAGTCGAGAGTTCGCTTCCTCTCCTTGATAGTCGAGTTGCTATCCTTGATGCTTATTGGTGTGCAATGATGAGTGACACTTTTCTCCCATAGGTCGAGATTTGACAGGCTCACCTCACCCATATGATGGATGAGCAGAAATCGATGGCGCCTTAGCAGTCGAGCCCCTTAGTCCTCACCTGTCGGCCTTCTCCTGACGTCGAGTGTACTTACGCCCCTCACCATTTGAGAGTGGTGACCTAATTAAATAGGGCCTTTATGCTTATTGGGTGGCGCTCTCAAATAAGTAACTAAAGGTTGGTCGAGCCATGCTTCGCATCCGGGGATTGGGGTGGGTGGCTAAATAGTGGTCGAGCCTGCTTACGCATTCTTTGTCAAAATCTCTTTTTTATAGGTCCGATGAAACATAAGCTCGCTCATCGTGGATCTAAAATGAAGATTCCTCCTGAACTATGCCATTTCCTGAGCTTTCTCCCCATAATCAGAATGGTGGAGCGATACTACTACTACCGCGCAGATATAGACCGGGGAGCATGGGAACCTGCCGCATGAACGAGAACTAGTAGGGGTTTGGCACTATCATCAGGTTAGGTGAGTTGAGTGAGGCCTTGGTAGTAGGCCACCATAGAGTAGTTTCTCCCCTTGACTAGGCGCGGCCGTATCATCATGAGCTTTCCCTCCAAGTTCAGTTCCCCCATGAATTGGGTTGGGTTGGGACATTTCCAAAACATATCCCACCAGTGTCGACATCATATTTGCTGCCAACTAAGTGTCCGCTAAATAGGGGTCAGTGCCCAGGAGTTATATGCGTGAAAGTCCTTTCCAAAATATTCGTTCACCGATGATACTAGAGTTATGTCTACAATTGATACTGGATTTATGTTTACGGATGGATCAGACCCACAACACTGAGTGACATTGGATTTCTTTCTATGTCTTCGAGGAAGCCCAAAAGCAGATGATACACAAAGAGAAAGAACAAGAAACAACAATAACAAGACCTTGATAAAGCCCAAATGCAGACAAAAGGGATACATATGTACCCGAGACTAAGCACAATGAAACACCAACTCGCTGCTAAAAACTGCTGGTCATCATCTGTCAAGTGAGGACAGTCAAGAATCAATCTCTTTCCAGCTAGTCATACCAACAGGAACCAGGCAATGGGATACAAGGTCTATGGCAACTTGAAACTCTCCGGAATACCGCCCTCTGGGTCCTTGCTTTCTAGCATCAAGCAAGCCCCTACCGGTCCTTGCCCGCGATCTAGTCATTCATGAACCCTTTACCCTTGCCTTACTTTTTATTAAGACCATACAACCCACCCACCTTATGACCTAGACCTGGTAACCCTATACCACTTGACTTGATGAATGCACTTAGTTAGTCAGGAATGGAATGCTATTAACCCTTCAATTAGAATAAGCATCGGATGGCTTGATACCTTACCTTAGATCTAGACCCGGCACTTTCATTAAGACCCTATGCGATGATTCAGGCTTTTCCCTTACCTTTCTCTTACTGCCCTTCACCCTAGCACGATGGAGTACTAATCCATTTAGTCAGTCAACAGACAGGAAGACTAAAGTAGGTATGGTAGCATGCTATTAAACCTTCCACCCCTTACCCTTGTTTCCACACCAACAACATGTTTACCCACTGGAAGACATAGCACCTGCTATTAGCTCTAGACCACAAACTTCATGAATCCCTCACATATTGAATAGTGAGTGACCCTAAATAATATAGGCCCCTTAGGAAGCACTGCTTATAACCCCTTATCTTTGAAACATTAGCCAATAGGGGTGACCTTCTAGCAGCAGATATCATTTCATGTCGGATGGCTTGGATTAGGTGGTCCATCGAAAAGCCTCATTGGAGATGGATGGGACAGAATAGGATAAACAGAAAGAGCTGGACGGGCTTCAGACCTAAGATATTCTTTTTCTCATTGCTTAATGAATGCTTTGTGTACGACCGGCACTATGACTATGAACCCTTTACTTATGAGCATCCACTAGATAGTAGCTCACATAATACTCATTCCTGGCAAGTCTATGCATCACTCGAAGCTAATTGCTCGTACCTAATTGCTAATCGTGTGATCGAACCTCTACCTACGTCCTCATCATGTGTCGTGTAATCATCAGCTACGTGTCAGCTACGTGTCGTCATCCTGTATCGTGTAATCATCATCCATCGTGTCTGCACTAATTGTGTCTGTACTAATTGTGTAACCTCATAGGTAACCACCTCCATCGGTAAGAAAACCTAATGGGAAAAACCTACCTGATTGTGAAAACCTCATTGTGTAACCATTGTATCGTATCATAAAGTGAAAGGGGCTTATTGAAAGGGTATGAATGAAAGGGGGATCCCCGCATAGAGTTTTCTTCTATTTTGGGAGTGGAAAAAGACCCAATCACCTTGACATCATAAGCGCAAATAGTCTAGTAAGAGCGAATCCTCAATATTACACTAATATCCTAGTCCACTAGTCATTCCATAGACCATAAGGAATAGAGACTTATTAGTGCTCATTGGATAAGCTTATACATACTAGCTTATTTTTGCCTCAAGCAATTTCATATATCTCAGTATTACGACCTGCGAGTTAGATTAACCTAGAGAAGATTTTCTCCATTTCAAGTTATTGAAATTTGTAGCCTTTGTTCATAAGACACTATTACAAGCTCTTATATTAAAACTTGTGACATCAAGGGGCTCTCTAATGCACGTATCAGTCAAGATTGGTGTCGGATGTCACCTACTTACAGTCGTGAAAGGGTAAAGTCGAGGTGAGTATTTGTCCGGATATTGTATCTATTCCTGTTCCTGGGGAAACCAGATCTCTCTTTCCTGCGTTTTGCAACTGAGTTAACATATGGATTGAAAACTCAATATCGATCTGGAACCGGGGCAGGGAGGCTGGCCTACAGTTTTATGTCAATAGAAGATTTGGCCTTGAAACTGTGTATTTCGGATAGGTCTATTCGCTTCTCTCAATGGTTGGTCCGCTGCGCACAACGATGTAATTTGAATTCCCGGCTTGGAACCTTTTGAATCTATGGCCTTTGACATTTGGCAATGAGCTGTTGATCCTCCCTCTACAGGGTGTGACTTCCACACTCTGTGATGTACTTTCGATGTGCATTATAGACCTTTTACGAATCATTGTCTCAACCTTACGCTATGCGTTTTTGATTCACTGACAGGGTTGCTATATCCAAGGCTTTCTGATTCAGCTAGATGCACTTTTTATCGATTTGACGAAGGGATGGCCTTAGAGATTACCATACATGTGCCTTTGGAATCTCCGCTTTGAGCTGGATAGAGATATTTTACCGAACGAATAGAGGTATACCCATTAATAGGTAAAGGTTAAGCTTATCCAACCATACCCATAGCCATAGGTCCAAGTTAAGCTTATCCAATCATACCCATCCTATCCACTCTCTGTGCTTCTATTCCCCTCTCTAGAATGGTGTGGTTCTATTGATGTAACAATCCCTGATTCGTGCCATGTGGCTTTGACAGTTCTATAGCATTTATGGGGAGGTGTTGTGGGAGCTAGGGTGTGGTAAGACCTTGATTGATGCTATGTGGATGGGGATATGTAGAGCAGTTATGAAGGGGAGATAGGGTGGGGGAGATAGTGGTAAGACCCTGCCCTGAGGGATGCTATGTGGCTGGGGATATGTAGAGTAGTTACAGAGGGGAGACCTTGACTTAATGGGGAAGACCCGGATACCCATAATGTGGATGAGGCAGTTATATAGTAGTTATGGAGGGGAGACCTTGACTGTATTGGGGAAGATACACGGCTTCCTTTCCTGTAATGTGTACCGGATTCCTACAATGTGGATTGGTGGATTGGCAAGTCACGAGGAAAGAAAACATCCCCTTTCATTAAGTCATGAGGCAAGCAAATTAACTACTCTGCCAGTCTTGAGGAAGGTAACCTAACTACTCTTCCAGTCATGAGGAAAGCGACCTAACTACTTTGCCAGTCATGAGGCAGGAAACCTCTGCCTCCCAAAATGGCCAAATTAGTAGGGAAATCTTGAAAAACCTCAGCCAAGCTAAAATGGCCAAATTAGTAGGATG